>PVKC010053850.1:0-10071 GCA_004027635.1 Crocidura indochinensis | reverse complement strand
TTAATCCTTACCATGTTATTAAAAAACAAACATTTGCAATTTAAGATTAATAGAGATATATTGTATTATAATAAGTTTGGTAAGAAGCTTAAAGTCTTTCCTAAAATAGAAAGTAATTCCATTGGATCTGAGTGATAGCTTGGAGATAAGGCATTTGCCTTGCATGCGGCCAATCCAGGACAGAACTGAATTCCATTTCCGGCATCCCATATGGTCCTCTGAGCCTGCCAGGAGCAATTTCTGAGCACACAGCCAAGTGTAAGTATTGAATGCTACCAACTGTGGCCCAAAAAAAGGACCCCCCCCCAAATAATTCCAGTTAAAGATGAAAAGCTAAACTCATTCCTCGCATGTTAAAAACCATGAACAGGGGGCCGAGCAGTACCACTGGAGGTAAGGTGCCTGCCTTGCCTTGTACTAACCTAAGACGAACCGCAGTTCGATCCCCCGGTTCCCCATATGGTCCCCCGTGCCTGCCAGGAGTGACTTCTGAGCAAATAGTCAGGAGTAACCCCTGAGCATCACCGGGTGTGGCCCAAAAACCAAAAAAAGAAAAAACAAAAAACCAAAAAAACCATGTACAAACCTACTTGCTAGAGAATTCTGTTCTAGTCACACAAGAATTTTATCTTGCATTTAGAACCCGAATTTTATCTAATTTATATTCTCACTCTAGTTTTATAATCTATACTGCTCCATGATATAAACTTTACTTAAGTACCCTAGTATGCCCAGTTTATTTTTCTGGCTTTGTCTTAGGTTACCATAAAAATGACCATAAATTGAGTGGTTTGTACAATGAATTATGCAAATATATTCTCTTACAGTTCTGGAAGCTGAAGTCTATCTGAGATTAGGTTCTGATGATGCCTCTCTTTTGGTTAGCATATTTTAAAAAAGCCTTCTATACTGTGTAGTCACATAGATGTACTCGTACATCTTCTATGTGAATGCACCTAGTGTATCCTAGGTTTTAAATGTAAAAACTCTTTTTAATACATTCATACTTGAATCTGTGGTTTAAATATTTTGTGAGGGAATTCAATTAAATAATTTGGTACACCATCTGTTCTGGGTTCAATAATAACCAAATAGATTCCATTTTCCTGTTTTCAGCCACATGATTCACTGTTACATTTTGTCTGTTTGTTTTTGTTTTTGAGCCACACCCATTAACGCTCAGGTGTTATGCGCTAGCTATGTGCTCAGAAAGCATTCCTGGCTTGGTGGACCATAAGACACTGGATTTCAAAACCAGGTTCATCCTGGGTCAGCCATGTGCAAGGCAAATGCCCTACTGCTGTGCTATCACACCGGCTCAATGATTCACTGTTACACTTTTAAGAATGTTATTTTGTCACTGTTTAGGTTATTTCAATATTTCAATTTTATTCACTTCAGAATTGAATGTATGTATTGGTCAAATATAAATGTATTGGTCAAATACATATTGACTCTGAAGAACTGATCAAACTCAAGTCATTGTATTGAAGCTATCTATGACAATAGTCTGCATATTTCTTTTTCCCCCTTTTTAAATTTAAACTCCAGGATTACAAAGTTGTTCATGATTGGGTCAAAATGAGCACCACTCTTCACCCATGAACATTTCCTGCTACCAATTTTCCCAGCTTCCCTCCCACCCCGCCTTCCTCTGAGGCAGGAATATAAATCCTCTCTCTTTTACTCTCTCTCTCATTCGTTTTTCCCCCTTTAGATATCGGTTTACACTCTTGTTAAGGAGGAGATACTGTACATACCACTTTATCTCTTTTCAAAACCCAGTTATTGACTAGAGTGATCAGTTCCAACTATCATTGTTATAGTGATCCCTTCTCTATCCTAACTGCACTGCTCTAAGATTTCTGGCAAACTTTTTACAATGTGCTGGTGCTCTTAGCACTCATCTCTGTTGTCTTTGGATATTATACCACACTATCTAACCATCTCCCTCTAACTTGTTCACTCAGCATAAAAGACTCCATATACAAAAAAGGGGTGGGGGAGTGGTAGCACAGGTTAGGGTGCTTGCCTTGCATATGACTGACCCAGGTTTGATCCCCAGCGTCTCATATGGTCCCCTATGCCAGGAGCAATTTTGAGTGCACAGCCAGGAGCAATTCCTGCGCGTCACTGGGTGTGGACCTTCCAAAAAGGCTCTATATTTATCCATCCATGCATATGATTACTTCATTTATTCTTACAGCTATGTAGCATTTCATTGTGTAGATACAATAGTTTCTTGAACCACTCATCTGTTCTCATGCACTTGGGTTGTTTCCAGACTCTGGCTATTGTAAATAGTGCTGCTATGAACATAAAAGTGCAAAAGGCTTTTCTGTATTGTGATTTTCTGTTCCTAAAGTATATCCTTAGGAGTTATTTTGCTGGATCATATGAGTGTTCAATTTTTAGGCTGTTTATTTTTATTTTTTTAGAGATATCAATATTGTTTCCCAAAAAGACTGGACTACTATTGGTAGTCCCCCGAGCAGTGAATGAGAGTTCATTTCTCCTACATACACACCAGTACTGATCTTGTTTTTTGTGATGTGTGCCAGTCTCTATGGTATGAGACAATATCTCATTGTTGTTTTGATTTGCATCATCCTAATGTAGAACTTTTTTTTTTTTTTTTTGGTTTTTATGCCACACACCCGGTAATGCTCAGGGGTTACTCCTGGCTATGTGTTCAGAAATCACTCCTAGGCTGGCATGGGCAAAGCAGATGCCTTACAGCTTGTGCCACTGCTCAGGCACCAATGTAGAGCATTGGTTTTATGTGGTGTTTCACCACCTGTATTTCTTCTTTGAGGAAATGCCTGTTCATTTCTTCTCAGAGAAAACCGGTCAACTACATGCAAAAAAGTGAACTCAGACCTCTATATAATGCCAATGTCAAATCAAAATGCATTGAAGACCTTTATATCAGATCTGAAGCCATAGATACATAAAGGTAAATATAGGCAGAACTCTCCACGGCACTGAAGCTAAAGGCATCTTTAAGGGAGAAACACCACAGGCCAAGCAAGTGGAAACAAAGGCAAATGGGACTATATTAAACTGAAAGATTGCTGCACTGAAAGGAAATGGTGACTTAGATATAAAAATAAAGATTACCCATAGAACGGGAGAAAGTGTCCATTCAAAACTTATCTGATTAATATAATATTATGTAATACTAGATATAAATAAAATTATATCCTTATATCTATATGTAATATATCTTAGATATTAATATAATAAATATTAGATATTAACCCTAATATTAGACATTATTATCTAATAACCCTGAGTGTGTGCAATATATGTAATATTAGATATTAAGTTTAACAACTAAGATATATACGAGGCACTAAAATAACTCCTCAAGAAAAAAAAATCTAACTTCTGGATATTTGGTTATCTCTACAGATTCTTCATTCTGGCCATCCTCTGAGTAAAATTGCATTACTCAGAAAATAGAACCTTAGATTATATAAGATCTCCATGTGAATTATTTTTCTAATTGTGTAACTTAGGAAAATGTTGATATTCACAATATATAATTTTAAAATCAATGCTGTTAATTCTACCAAATCCTATTTATATCTTGATTCCCAAATGGAAATTTTATTACTATTATGTAGTACTATATAATTTTCTATAATAATAATCACAGCTATGTGATTACATTACATCAATTTGGAAAATTGTTTTGAGTATACAAGAACCACAGGAGCAATTCACTTCTATACTGATCCATGGTTACTGAAATTTTACAGTAAGATTTTAGAATTAGAAATAGTATTCTGACCTAGTTATTATAAAGTTTTTTTTAACCAGAGGTAAAAATGAAACTCATGACAATCTCTCTTCAGTAACTACAGCATTACTCTCTGAACTTGCATTAAGCTTCAGTTGGGTGGCAGTGAATCCTGTAAGAGTAGAAAGTACATGGCAACATGACCTGTACCAAGATTTAAAAACATTGTTTTAAACTTCATCATTGTAGATATGACTAAACTGTCAAATAGTCTTGGTGAAGTTGTGTGAACACTTTAAACACACACACACACACTCATATATACAGATACCATCATAAATTTAATGGTTACTATTGAGGGAAGTTATTTCATTGTTTCGTTAGCATAATTATAATTTATCTTGCAATATTGTTTTTTATAAGAGATTAAGCTAATTAAGTATTTTATATTATTTAGTATAATAAAGTTTTTATTTACAATAAATGCAAAACTTATTTAAAATGAATGAGAATATGTTGAACTCAAATATATGATTATACACATATATACAATATTTATTGGCATTTTCCTGAAAAATATTCTAAGAATCTTGGTCATAGAGATTGTAAGTAGTTTTGTCTTGCATTTGTCTTGTACATAGACATAGACATAAATGACCTGTGTTCAATTGTTGGTACTCCACATAATCTCCAAAGCACTACCAGGAGTGTTTTAATTTTTTTAAAATTTAAAACATTGTGATCTACTAAGTTACTTGGTCAATATTTAGATATACAATATTCAGAACCAATAGCACTATCAGTATCAACCTTCCTCTGCCAATGTTTCCAGAGTTTATCGCATACCACCACTAACATCCTTGCTTCTGCCCCAGCCTGCCATCATAATAGATACTTTTTAAAGTTTGGTTCTTAAAGTTTAGATTTCATAATTTCATTATTGTTGACTCTGTACCTGGGATATATAGTTCTGTCCTTTCTTAAAACCATTTATTTACCTGAGTTACATTGGCCCCTGTGTTCCATTATTTCACATCTATTTTTCTCCTCCTCAACCCAATTATTATCCTCACTCACTATAGTCTGGGGATAAGAGTGTTATAGACAGTCTACATTTAATCCATTGCATTTCCTCATGCAGTTATTCTAAATATCACATCTAAATTATATAATTTTATACTTATCTTTACTATGGCTTCTTTCATTTTACATATTATCTTCCAGTTCCATCCACATTGCAGTTAATTGCATGACTGACTGCATCAGATCTTACAGCTATGTAGTATTCCATTGTATATATGTACCACATCTTCATGACCACTCATATGTTGATGGATATCTAGGTTGATTTAAACTCTTATCTATAGAACTGGGTGCTGTGATTAATAGTGGTTTGTATGCCATTTAGATACAATATTTTTCTTTTCCGAATACAGACACTCCAAAGTGGAATTGACTATATATATAGAAGCTCTATTCTGAGTTTATTGAGAACTCTCCATACTTTCTATATGGATGAAATACACAGCATTCCTACCAGCAGTGGATGAGAGTTACTTTTGATAAACACAAATTGTTTCCAGTTTTTGATTTGTATTACCCTTGATTTGGATTTCTCTAATGGCAAGAGATGAACATTTTTTCATGTACCTGTTGGCTATCTTTTTCTGTTTCTCAGAGAAGTATCTGTTTCTTCTTCACAATTTTAATGGTATTTTTAGACTTAGAAAGGAAGTTAATATTTGTGAGTATATCATCTCTGTATATCTAGATACCAACCCTTCATTGATGTGTTGAGTGCAAATATTTTATCATACTCTTGTTAGCTGTATTTTAATTTTAGTCCATGATATTCTTTTGTACATTTCATGAGATATATGGCATGCAAATATATCTTACTTAGTATCTTACTTAGTAGGAGGCCTTTCCATTTTAATGATAGTTTTTTCATTGTACAGAAGCATTTTTTGATATAATCAATTTATTTATTTTTGCTTTGTTATCTTTGTTCTTGAAGTTGAGTTGCTAAATATACTAACCAAACCAGTTATCATGAAGTGTTTGCTTATGCTTTATTTAATGAATTTTATAATTTAGAATCTAACGCCATCACATAGCCATTTGAATTAACTTTAGTTTCTGATGCAAGCTTAATTATTTCTGTGTAGCTTTTTGGTTTTCCCAGGATCATTTACTGAAGGTTTTCTATCTTCTACTTTAGTTTTTTGAATGTCTCAAATATCTCTTTAATTTAGCCTGTAATTTTCCCCTAGTATAATTTTTATTTCCAAGTAGAGTTTTTATTTTTGCTTTCCAAACATAACTATTTAATATTCTTCACATCCACTGAAGTGAAATATTGTCTTTTTTCTTTCTGTATGTACTTTCTATTCCTGGGAAAATGTTACTATCTTGTTTTGCTCTGCATGTCAATTAGATTATTTTACTAAATGTAAGCATTGATATATTGTTATTTGTTCACAGCTATGTGTAAAAAGTTGGTGAGCATATAAAAATTGGATCAAATCTTTTCTTTACTCTAGTGAGTTCTGAACAGGTTGTTTCTTTAAGGAATTCCTTTCTTAGTATACATAGGTTTCCCTTTCCTCTTACCCTCTTCTCCTTTACTTTCTCCTTTTTTATGCTCTCTTTTCTTTTCTCCATTTCTGGAGGTACTACATTACCAGGTTGATGAATGGAATGAACTGAACTGCCCTCAAATTACATATTTGATATTAAACTGATAAGAATATATGCTACATTTTTTATTTTTATTTGATCATATTGGCTTACATATCTTTCACAGTAGTATTTTAGGTACATATTAACATTGAATCAGGGGAATACCCATCACCAAATTTGTCCTCCCCCCATTCCTGTTCCCTTTCTGCAACCTTATCCCCCACCATTGCCCCTGGGCTGCTAGAGTAGGTGGTCCCCTCTTTGTATAGCTTACTATTAGTGATCATATATCTGTTTGGTCAAGGTACCCTCCCTTGTTTTCCCTCTATTTGAGAAGTGGAGCTCGATAATTCAAGTTATGTGGTTTTGTTTGAAGGAAAGAAAAGCAATAGAATGGAGTAAAACATAAGAAAATAAATAAAATAAATAAAATAAGCTGAAAATGGCGGAGTCCTTCTAAAGGCTTTCAACCTCAGTTTGAGCGAGGACATGAAAAAGGTAATTGAAACACCCCATCAATACAGAAAGAAATATCAAATTAAATATCCAGTGAGGGGACCCGGAGAGAAAGCACAGTGATGTTTGCCTTGCAAGCAGCCATTCCAGGACCAAAGGTGGTTGATTCGAATCCCGGTGTCCCATATGGTCCCCCGTGCCTGCCAGGAGCTATTTCTGAGCAGACAGCCAGGAGTATCCCCTGAGCACCGCCGGGTGTGACCCAAAAACCAAAAAAAAAAAAAAATAATAATCCAGTGAGTTCTACAGCAATAAAGACAAGCACCGCACAATAGTCTCGGTTCTGAAATTAAAGCATGCTGGAGAACAAAAAAAAAAGATAAAGATAAAATAAAATAAAACGAAATTGGATATATCAACTTCAATATCTACACCAAAATAAAGACATCAATAAAAATCGATCAGTCAATAAATTTATATGTGGAAAAATGATTATTTTGTGCGTTTTTTTTTCTTTTTCTCCCTGCATAGGCACAGTAATTATTGGGGATATTATAGAGGGAATTCTCTTGGCCTAGAAGATACAGGGTTTCTCCACCCCTGGAGTATACTGTCATAGGATTAACTATAGACTCCTTGCATGATCATTTACTCTCCCCTTGGTGTTTTTTTGGTGTATAGAAGACTTCTGCTTTGCCATGGATGGTAAAATCGGACCTCTGTATCTAGAGATCTTGGTATCTGTACAGCTCAAGGAATGGATTTTATGGTGAAGTCTTTCTTTGTGGTTCTAGCAGTTCTGCTTCTTCAGTGTCATTTTAATCCATCTGTAGTGGTGCTCTTGGTCATTACATTGCTCCTAGGATGGAGCCTGGGATAGTCTTTCGTTATGCTTCTGGAAGATCCGTTCAGTTGTGATTGACTCAGTCAGATCTCTGGAATTGGAGATCTTGTTTGTTGAACAGATCATAGACCTAAAGCTAGACTAGTGCTTTTTGTTGTTGTTATTGTTGTTGTTGATATAGTTATATAGCCCAAATACCAAGAAGTGACTTTTTTTTTTGAGTTATAACGATTCTCCAAAATCCTATGTAAAAGTTCCTTTCAGAAGAAATTTGATTTCCAGTGTATTAAGATTAGTGAAGTTGATTGATTTCAATATTTAATATTTAAACTCCGACCTAAGTCAAGTATTTGCAGTTTTGTACTCTGCAAATACTTTTAGGATTTTAAGATCTTTTTAGGATTTTTTTTATAAGTATCAATGTCTATCTGCTTTTCGATTTAAAAAGTTTATTGTTATTGCCCCTTATCATGGTCTTTTGTTTTTCTAAGTATATTCCTTTAAAATAATTTTGTACTGTGAGAGAACTCAAATGGCTGAGTTCAAGCAAAAAATTTTTACATGGGAGACCTAGGATTAATCCTTGGCATAGTATGTTTCTGAAAGCATTACTAGAAACTACCCCTGAGCAAAGAACTTGGCATTTCCCTTAGCATAGTCAGATGATGTAGATGTAGCCCTCAGACCAAACCAAACAAAATTATTGTTTAGTTACTGATTAAGGGTTCAGAAGGTAGTCAACATAAGAATTATTTTTATCACTGTGACATCAAAATTGGAAAATCTTTAGAGCTAATAAACAGTTTACTGAGTAATCACTATCATGTGTAATTCTTTTTTCTCATCTGAATAAGACTTCAATAATTGAATAAAATATCTGGACTTGGGCCAGTATAGATGTCTTCAAATATAGGATAATAATTATCTTTGCTATCTTAACATAAAGTCAAGTATGCAGTCTTAGAACTCTTAGAACATTGCCATTGTGAAGATACCTTAGCTGGTGCTATGCATCAGCTTGGCTAAAATTAACAGTCTTCCAATAACAACAAAGACGTTCTTTATGCTTAAATTTGCATATTTTTGCATATATTTTGCTTCTACTTAAAATGTATATTAGTTATTTGAGTAGATTCTTGAATGGTTAATGTCAATTAATTGTTGCCCAATAAAGGGGTCATCATGCAAAACTGCTATTTGCAGCTGTGGTCAAATTAAAAAAAATGACTAACTTGACAAATGCACTTGGTGGTCTAATAGAATTAAATGTAAATATAAATATAAATATTTTAATATAAATTTATTTATTATTTATTTATATAAATTTATTTATATGAATATAAGTTAAATATAAAATTGGGACAAGGAAAATTTGAACTAACAAGTATTTCATCAAATGTAATATACTATATTTTCCTTTGAAGTTCTTCAAAATATAAGTCCATGTCTATGATTTGTGATATTTCTTCTACTCCTTCTGTATTTTAAATAAAAATTAATAGTATTAATTAAAGTATTTTAAATAAATTACTTTCATCACTTAATATTGTCTTACTTATAGTTTTTATACAATGCCATGTAGACATACAGGTACACAAATATATGGATACATATATTTATAAACGTAGGTTTCTTCTTTCATTAAAGCAACAATAAGTGAAGTGAATTGGTTCATGCTTAATTAAATATGTGGAGTAAAGAAGGATGGTTCCAAGTTATGGCAAGCATAACTGGAAGTATATGATGTTCCCAATGACCGGATGATGGACGTTAATGACATGGCAGATTTTGTCGCCATTTTGTGGTAATATTAATACTTTTTGCTTGTTCTATGCACCAAAGTCCCTCAAATGCACCTTAAGTTTTGGTTCCAAGCCTTAACCAATTTTGAAGCTTGTTTCTTGTGTATATTACATAATTTTCTTTTTTTTTGCACCCCACCAAAAAACTTTCTCTCTCTCTCTCAGATCTCTTTCTCTCTCTCTCACTCTCTCTCACACACACTCACAAGTCTTTTTTTTCTTTATTTAAACATCTTGCTTACTTATATGTTTGTGAATAGGTTTCAGTTATGTAAGGAACACCCCCTTCACCAGAGCAACATTCCCACCACCAATGTCCCAAATCTCCTTCCCTCCCAAAGCACCACCAGCTGTACTCCAGACAGGCTTTCCAGTTCTTTCATTCATTCACATTATAAGGATAGTTCTCTGTGTAGTTATTACTATAACTACACTCACCACTCTTTGTGGTGAACTTCATAAAGTGAGCTGAAAGTTCCAGCCCTCCTCCCATTGTCTCTGAGGATTGGTCCAAGAATAACTTTTTTTTTCTCAAAACCCAT
>PVKC010053849.1:0-10069 GCA_004027635.1 Crocidura indochinensis | reverse complement strand
TAACAACACCCTCAATTTTGGACTCATTTGGAGGTCGGGGGGCAGGAGAGGGTGCAGCTGGGGGCCTACCAAGGCTCCCGGCCTGCCCAAGCAAGGGAGAAAGCCTGCGACATTGGGGCCACCCCAGGCCCCATGCCCGGGAGTTGCAGACTCACGATCCAACCACGTTTCCGTGGAGGATCAGCAGCCAGGATCCACCCGGGCTCCTCCCTAGCCCTCCCACCTTGCACAGTGACAAGGGCGGGAAAAACTTGGGATTCCCCTCCCATCAGGGCCACCCGACACCCACCTTTTCTGGCCGCCTGGGTGGCCACCCCAGGAGGCCCTGGAGGCCGGGGGGCAGAGAGGGTGCAGCTGGGGGCCTACCAAGGCTCCCGGCCTGCCCAAGCAAGGGAGAAAGGCTGCGACATTGGGGCCACCCCAGGCCCCATGCCCGGGAGCTGAAATAACTTTTAATTGATTGATTTTATATGACACAAAATATTTACAATGTTCTGGGTTTTGAGAAACATTTGAAAAGAAGTGAGGCAGGGCCAGGTAGATTACAAAGAGCTTTATGATGCATTGGTTCAAGTCCTGACATGGCAAGGATCTAGAGAACTGAGAAGTCTAACCATGAAGACTCAAAGCACCACTTAGTGTGGTCCTGTGTTGCCCCTACAGACCTAACAGTACCATATTTTCAAGCTGTAACTTGGACCATTCATACTGGCTAGGCTGAGTATTATGAGAACTGGTTCCTTCACTTTCAGAGGACTGTGTGAAAGACTGAGCATTTTGCCATCATCACTTCTCCCCAAAGGAGAAGTAAGTGACTCATTTTCCCTACAGAATCCAGAACATTCACATAAATTCCATTTATTGTGAAAATTATGTCAGGCACTTCATGTATTGATCTCAGTATCGTTATAATATAAATCCACTGATCCACTTTAATTTCTTTATATTATATTATATTATTATTTTATAATGAAGATGCAATCATATATTCTTTACCAGAGTTTATTTTGAAATAAATAAATAAATAAAAATTAACTAAAAGCCAAACCTTTACTGCAACTTTTAAATTTTTCTCCATATACTATCAATATATAGCCATCTAATGACTTCTTGTTTTTTGTTTGTTTGTTTGAAAGATTTTTTTTTTTTGCCTGGCAGTGCTTAGTGAACCATATGGGATGCTGGGAATCAACCAGACAGCATGCCAGGCCAATATCCTCTCCACTGTGCTATTGTTCCAATCCAGACTTGTATATTATCAAAATTAGAGCATTCCTTTTTAACATCTTTAGTTATACAATTTGATTAACAGACATCAAAACTAAAAAAAAAACCACCATTTCAACAGACCTATCTCCAGATTTCCTAAAAGTCTGCTTGGTGGCCCACCCTTCAGGGGGAGATTAATTTCAAGCTTCCATATCTGACTTCCACTATTTCCATGGGTCTAGATCCACCTATTCTGAATCTGTCCTCAACGAATTCCACACTGCTCTCAGTTACACTTTCTGTCAGTTGGTGAAGATGGGTGGTAAAAGAAAAGTACAATTATCATCTTCAATACACGAGGAGCAAAGGGAACAGAATGGAGAAGATATGGAAACGTTTGCCAAATTCACTGAGTGAATAACAATAATATGGAAACAATAATATGGAAGACTCAACCGGCAGCAACTAGCTTTTTAAATTTTCAGAGAATGACTTTAGTGAAACCATCTTGAACAGGTTTGACTAGATCAAGGAAATGATGGAAATTCTCTCCAAGTCCACTGTATTTTAAGTAGCTGCCTTTCTTAGTAGTAACGATGTTAGAGTAGACTAAAATGTAATAACAAGAATATTTATTAAAAACTTGTATGCAGCTGGCCTTTGGCAGAGCTCCATATGTGCCAGAGGCCTCTTGGCCTGGCCCAGGGTGGGGGCTCTTAGACCTGGGTCACCCGACCCCGTCTTCCTCTTTCCTCCGGATCTCCAGGTGGGCTCCTGGGAGGACCTTATGGGGCACCCTGGGTTTTCCCCACTTCCAGGCCGGCTCCACTGTTTGGTTATGTGGTGGAGTTTGATCTGGGGGGTGACAGATAGCTGCTCAGCTATACTCAGGCTTTCACTGTCATACCAGTCTAATTTTTGCAAATGTGCGGGAGCCTGTGCTCCTCCCAAGTATCAGTACCCCAGGTTTACCCTTCTTAACTTCAGTAACACACAGTTCTAATCTCAGACCAAAGACATACAGTGGTTCTAACAATCCCAGAACTATTTTGAAGGACATGAATTGAACACATATTGAACACATATATCTTCTGAATATTTTATGTGTACTTTCTTTAACAGCTATAACTCTTTCTATATATATTTCTGCCATGGTGTTTCTTTCCACTTTTCATCTTGTCTTTTCTTTGTAAGCTGTTCAGTAAGGATTGTTGGTGGTAATGTCCCTCAGTTTATTGCCTATGATTGAACTATGTCATGGAGATTGCTGGTCTGTTCCTATTGTCTCCAAGATGCCCCAATAATGGTATATGGCATTGATCATTGTTTGCATAGACACATTAAAATGGGAAAACAGTATACATATAGACAAGTTCTTATCTAATAGAGGTAGGAACACACAAATCTCATTACAATATACCTTACACCCTGAAAATTGATATAATGACCTGGCACAGGCCTCAGAAGAATGGGCATCCTCCATTCACGCCAGAACTAGGCAAGGTATCTACAAAACATCCAAGGTCTTTTATAGCAACATCTGGAAGCAATCCTCTACCAGGAAAGACACTACCAAGGTCTGACATCGATCTCCTAAATAGAGACTTTCGTTAACACTGAGAAGATTTGACAACAACAATGACCTGCTCTACAGGACATGGTTCTCTCTATTGCCCCTTCAGTGTGAGATGAGCATCAGAGAGGATGCTCTGCACCATCCAGACTGCAATATGGGATATGTATACCCCAGGATCTTTAATACAGAAGCATGATACCAATAACAGAAACTATGTGAGGAATGGAGGTGTATTGCCACTACAGACGATGACTTGGATTGGACAAACTAGTTTGCCTGGAGCCTAGAGTCAGTCCTGTGCCAGGAAACTTCAGGGGTAGGGTCTCCTTGTATTTAGACCATAATTTTTCTATCCATGTCCCTTATATTTTGGTGGGCCTATGCAAACAAATGGCACTCTAACACAGTTTTTTACTATGTTCCCTTGACTCCAATCCCTAAGAAAAACAATCCACTGAAACATTGGGGTTAACTTAAACTAGTATACATATGCATGGAACTAGATAAATGTACTTTGCTCTCAATGTTTAAGGAGTTACATAAGTCTAATGTATTTAGATTATATTGTGTGCTGCTAAGAAATAGTATGTACTACAACTGGGGATTTGAGGGACAAAGTAATTTGTATTGTACATGGGTTCGCCTTTGTTTTTCTTAATGCTCTTTGGCTAAAAGTTCAAGGCTGGGATATCATCGATGGGACTACCGAGAATTCTGTTTGTGGGTGATTGTGCTTCCACTGTAACTTTACCCTGCCCTCTTTCTTTGCATCTTTGTTGTCATAATTAAAATAAAAAAATTAAAAAAAACTTATATGCACAAATATTGTTTGTTGTTTTATATAACAGAGACTATCTTTTTGTATTTTATGTCCTTAGTGTTAATATGTTTTTGTACTTGAGTTTGGAAGTTAATGCTGATTTTTTTTTGTGTGTGTAGTTTTTGGGTCACACCCGGCAGTGCTCAGGGGTTACTCCTGGCTCCATGCTCAGAAATTGCTCCTGGCAAGCACGGGGGACCATATGGGGCACCAGCATTCGAATCGATGACCTTTTGCATGAAAGGCAAATGCCTTACCTCCATGCTATCTCCCGGGCCCCCTGATTTTTTAATTATACAAGTAATTTATAAAGCAGATATATGAGTGTCAAATGATATATTAAGAACATGGTGAGAAAATAAATTTAATATAGTAGGTGTGATTGAATGGAACAGAAATGCAATATTGCTTCTGATCTCTTAGAGCAAATTTTCTTAGAATGCTTCCATTTGCGATTTCTTTTCACCCAAGAAATTGTTCAGGAAACCCCGGGCATATAGCCTGCAAATAAAATATTTAATGATAATAAATTATAAAGAAATTTATTTTTAAAAAAATGCTTAAAAATTTTCTTAACCATTTACAGAGTTGCAACCCACAGTTTAAGAAGATATGTCTTAAAGCATAAACCCACATTGATATTCCTCAGAAAGAGCGAGGAGAAAATTGTGTTATTCCTGCCTAAAATTATTGTGTTAACAGACAGGAGCTGACAAAGGAAAGTAAGTCAGTGGTGGGATTTCAATTGTCTGATAGTAGAAATGAAGGAAATAATCCTGGCTTTTCGAATCATATTATATGATTGTCATTTTCTCAGATGCACAATATTCAGTACCACTGGAGACTCGAATTTGTCCATTCAATTTGCAGAACACATGCATCATTCTTTTCATAAAAAAACAATAAGATAAAACAAAGTAACTCAATCTAAGATGAAGAGAAGCACTAAAATATTGCTATTCGTTTCTAACTCCCACAGTATATTGTATACTTTTAGTTCTGCAATGACAATTCTATGTCCAATCATAAGGATACCATCCATGTTTTTCTAGCTAGTTATTTTCAGACCTATCAAGTGAGAAACAAACCTGAAAAGAAGCACACATGAATTTTCTTCCCAGATTCCCTTAAAAATATTGAATAAAAAAGCCAGGGAAATATAGCATAGTGGGTACAGAGCTTGCTAGTTTCAATCCCTAGAATTAAATATAGTATTGCAAGTGCTCCCACCATTTTTCTCTTAATAATAAAATAAAATTTAAAAGCACTAGTACTATAGAATATGGATTTAGAAAGGGCAAAGAACAGGAAATTAAATTTGAACTCAGTTTTGTAAAATTTAGGACAGTTATTGTAAAAAATATCAACTTTAAATTAAAGTGAATAGCATTTAGCTGGTGAAATTTTGGGGGTCTCACTCTGCTCAGAGGGTAAAACAAATGAGGTTATGTGGTGAGTCTAAAGGCTTGCTTCTCTCTTTTTTGCAGGTATAAATAGTAAAGACTTTAGACTGATTAATATAATATTCTTGACAAATTAGTGAGAAAAGATATGTAAAATAGAGTATGATTACGAAATTAACTTATGCCTGTTACTCCTATAAAAATGCAAACAAGTGACTGAAACAGCAGAAATTGATCTAGCTTCTCTTATTTCAAAATTTGCACTGCTTCAATTCCCTATCAGCACTGTTAAAAATGCTGAGATGGTTCTTTCTCTGTTGAAAACTTAAAGTAGAATTTCTTACAACTTCATGGACTGAAAAAAAAAAACACTTAAGTGTATCCCTGTGAACTTTTAAACTCTACAGGTTTGAACATAATCAACTTGTTATAAAGATATTTTACTCTGTTTTTTTTCTAATTTAGAAAATCATTTGAACATTATTTTTAATATAAATGAGGGTATTGTATCAAACTGTAAGATCTTGTCAGATATTGTTTTCTTGAGTTTTTCTGCTATTCCTATAAATATTTTTCAGACTTTACCTGCAGAAAAAAAATGTCTAAATTATTGGTTTTACAAGAATCTAAAATAGTCAGATAATTTCAATTTTCTTACATTATTAATGGCTTTCTAATGGCCTTATCAATAGAGATACTATTTCTTGAAAGTATTCAGAGCAAGTAGGCTTTTAAGCATTATATTAGGGGAGTGGGCATTATAATTTGTGATTTTCAACTCTAAGTGTCAAACTATTGCTAATCCATAAAACTTCCATAGTAATACTTTTTTTCAGGCTCTATGACATTTAACTTTGGCATTCTGATGTTAAGTACAAGAACTTTTCTTTCTCCTTTTCTATGAAGTTATATTTAATTTAAAGAAACTTATTAGTTTACCTTTGAATTTTCAAACAATCATGCTTGTCTTGATAATAATTTCCTGTGTAGTTATTAACCTGTGAGTACTAATGTGAAACCCTAAAAATAAATGCTGAAATGTACTACTTATTCTGTGTTTCTTTTTTCCACTTTAAAATGTAAGAATTAATCAGACTGGACTAGAAAGCTGTGATTTTATAAATTGCATGACCCAGCGTGATTACTTAGTAATGAGTTTCAAGTAGTCATTGACATCCTAATACCATGAAAAGCAGAGCACTTGTTCATAAACACTTAGTTGCATAAAATAATATTACCTTATAATATCATTTTGGGATGTAATGAGGGCATTAGGTTCAACTCTAGTGGAAATTCATTTATCTTTCAAAATAGGACCAAAAGGTGTCCCAATAATATAGAAGTAAATGTGCAGTTAACTGGTGTTTACAAATATTATTCAGGCTTCCGCTGGGCATTCTTCTCATAAGCATTCTTAGCTCACACAACTGGCAGTTAAATGCAATACCTAGAGAAGCAATAAATCTTGCACCCTCTGTGCCAGAGGGCACACCCAGGGCCATTCACATTGGTGCTTAGGGAACCATGTAGGCCCAGTGTTTGAAGTGAAATTGTGTTGCATCTCAGGGCAAGCACCTTAATCCTCATACTATCTGTCTCAAGCTTTCAAGCATTTAACAATCAAAAATAATTTAAGAAAATAGGAATTCCAATGTTTCTCTAGGGTTCAGGAATTATTGAAGAGATGATGAAAAGCAATGTTATTCAATCATGTTGTGATTACAACTTTTCAATTCTTTCTGGTTTTGTTTTCTCTCCCTTTTTTTTTTTTTATTTTGTGTCACTCTAGTCTAGTGGAACTTTGGGTTTCCTTATGGTAGGCTCCTAAGACCAGGGCACTAAGGATCCTAAATGAGTCACCTATATGCAAGGCAAACACACTGTACTATTTCTATGACCTTCACGAAGATCTTTTCTTTTTTTCAATTACAGAGATAACTCAAACGTGAAGCACATGTTTAGCATATGAGAGGCCCTGAGTATGAGAAGACACTGAGTGCTATTACAGACACACCAGTTCTGTCACAGATAGATATGGAATTTAATAAATTAGATAAGATTTTTAATAGATACATGAGATATTCAATATTTTTAAATATATAATTTTTATTTTGGTCATAGTGACTTACATAACTTTCCCGGTAATATTTTAGGCACATATTAACATTGAATCAGGGGAATTCCCATCACCGAATTTGTCCTCCCTCCAACCCTGTTTCCATCTTAAATCCATATCCCCTAATCTCACCCCCCTGATTGCTAGAATGAGTGGTCCCTTCTGTGTCTAGCTTAATACATAGTGATCATACAACTGTTTAGTCTTGATAGCCTCCATTATTTCCCCCTCTAAGATGCGGAACTAGATAGTTTAAGTTATGTGGTTTTATTTGAAGAAAAGGAAATCAATAAAATGGGGTAAAAATCAAATAAGACAATAATGGGTGGAGTTCTTCTAGAGGCTTTCAACCTCAGTTTGAGAAAGGACAGAAAAAAGGAAATTGAAACACCACAATACAAAAGGAAATATCAAATAAAATATCCAGTGAGCACTACAGCAAGAAAGGCAAGCACCATACAATAGTCACATCCTGAAATAAAAACATGTCAGAGTGCAAAAAGGGAAAAAAAGAAAGAAAAAAATTAATTGGAGACAACTTCAATATCCACACCAAAACAAAGAAGTCACAAATAAAAGATAAATAAAAATAGATAAATAAATAAAAAAGATTATTTTGTTCTTTTTATTTTTCCTGCATAGGCACAGTAAATATTGGGGACATTAGAAAAGGAATTCCCATGGCCTAAGAGATACAGGATTTCTCCACTCTTGAAGTATACTGTCATAGGATTAAATACAGACTCCTTGCAAGGTTCATTTACTTTCCCCTAGGTGCTTTTGTGATATATGGAATACTTCTCCTCCTTCATGGGTGATAAGATCAGACCTTTGTATCTAGAGATCTTGATAGTCATTGCGCTGATCCTAGGATGGAGCCTGGGATAAAGTCTTTAGTTATGTTTCCAGAAGACCCATTCAGTTGCAATAGTCTCAGTCAGACCTCTGGAATTAGAGATCTTGGTTGTTGTACAGATCGTAGACCAAGACCTAGACTAGGAGACTAGGGATTTTTTATTGTCCCAGGATACGTACTGCCCAGTCACGGTGGTAACAGCCAGTCATCTGTAGATTGCGATCTTGGCCTTTGCACAAATCGAAGGGTGACAAGTCCTCTGCTTTTGTCTTATTGTTAGCTGGTGAGGTAGAACAACCTGCTCTTAGATCAAATTGTTCCAATTTCTTCGTTGTCAGGAGAGATATGCAATATTCTAAAGTCACTCTATCCTAAAGTTCTATAAGAGAAAATTTGGTATCAAAACATTCAGTCGGGGGGGGGGGGGGGGAGATAGCATGGAGGTAAGGCGTTTACCTTTCATGCAAAAGGTCATCGGTTCGAATCCCTGTGCCCCATATGGTCCCCCGTGCCTGCCAGGAGCAATTTCTGAGCATGGAGCCAGGAGTAACCCCTGAGCGCTGCCGGGTGTGACCCAAAAACAAAAACAAAAACAAAAACAAAAAAAAAAGCATTCAGTCATTGGGGCCTGAACAATAGCACAGCAGTAGGACATTTGCCTTGCAATGGACCCAGGTTCTCCAGCATGCATCCCATATGGTTTCCTGAGCCTGCCAGAGCAATTTCTGAGTGCAAAGCCAGGAGTAACCCCTGAGCACTGCTGGGTGTGAGCTAAAACAAAACAAAACTAAAAAATGTTTGGTCATCTGTTTTGACTACAGAAAAAGGTGAAATATTTAAAAAATATTCGAAACTACAAACTAAATTGTAAATTTTTTTTGTTTGTTTGTTTTTGGGGTCACATCGGGCAGTGCTCAAGGGTTACTCCTGGCTCCATGCTCAGAAATTGCTCCTGGCAGGCACGGGAGACCATATGGGGCACCGGGATTCGAACTGATGACCTTTTGCATGAAAGGTAAACGCCTTACCTTCATGCTATCTCCCAGGCCCCTAAATTGTAAATATTTTGATTAGAACTGTAAATGTATTTTTTCTCCTGGTCAATTATACTTTTAGATTAAATTTAAAAGACTTTATAATTTTAAGAAATATATAATTCTAGGAAATTGAAAAACACAAGTGAAAGACAAACTGAATATGATTTTTAAATTAATACCTGACACATTAATATATATTCATTTCCAACACTATTAGATTTGGGGCCAGAGAGGTAGCATGGAGGTAGGGCATTTGTCTTGCATGCAGAAGAAAGGTGGTTCGAATTCCAGCATCCCCAATAGACTTCAAACCTGCCAGGAGCTATTTCTGAGTATAGAACCTGAGTGCTGCTGGGTGTGACCCCCCAAAACAAAACAAACAAACAAAAAAGTCAGATAGAATTGATATAATTTATATTATATGTGTAAGATATCACAAAACCTCAAAAGAATTCTTATGCTTTAATACAATAATATAATATGGATGTGGCTATCTTAAGCTTCACAATTATGGTTTGTTTTCCAGCCATAACCAGCTGTACTTAGAGCTTTATTTCTGACTCTGCACATAGGGCACACTTGGTTGGCCCAAGGAACAAATAGAGCACTGGATTTCAAACAAGTTTCAGTCATGTACAAGTCAAGTACCCTTTTTCACTACAATATCACTATACTCAAGTTTCACAATAATTTTGATAAGTAGTAATAACAAATTAAACTGATTATGAGTTTCTAAATAAAGGTTTTAAAATTCGTTCATTTCTCTTGGTGCAGAAGTCCATTAATATCCTGCTCTGGCATAATAATATTTATTCATGTATAGGATATAAAATACTAGAACATATTTAGTTAAGCAGAAGTCTCAGGATACTTTGCAGAATATCATAAGTATGGAGAGAGGTAGTAGTCTATTTATGCTTCAAGTGGTTAAAACTTGATAGTTTAAATGGATAAAACAGAAAATAGCAAGTAGAAAAATTCTGTTCCCATCTTTTTTTTTTTTTTTTTTTTTTTTTTTTTTTTTTTTTTTTTTTTTTTTTTTTTTTTTTTTT
>PVKC010053848.1:0-10266 GCA_004027635.1 Crocidura indochinensis | reverse complement strand
TTTTTTTTTTTTTACATAGGCATGGTTAATGTTGGGGAAATTAGAATGGGAATTCCTTTGTCCTAAGAGACATGGTTTCTCTGCACTTGAAGCATACTGCCATGGGAACAACTACAGGTTCTGTACTCAGTTTTTTACACTCCCCAAGTTCTTTTTATGGTGGTAGAAGACTTTCCACTTAGATGTGGTTGATGACATCCCTCATCTGTAGCTGAAATCTTGGTATTTGTGTAGGTTATAAGGTAAAGGCAAGGAGAGAGTTTTTTCTTTATGGTTCTAGGATTTCTACTCCATCACTGTTGTTGTAATCAGTCTTTTTTAATTAGTGGACTTGGTTTTTGTTCAGATTCTAGATCAGAGCATAGGCTATAGTCTTTCAGCATAGTTCCAGAAATTCTGCTTAGTTGCAGTGTCAATGTGAAACCTCTGGGATTAGAGACCTTGGTTTTTGTATGAAACCGAAGTCGAAACCTAGTCTAGGAGCTTCCTCATTGGTTCCTTGATAGGTTCTGTTCAGTCTATATATGTCAAAGTCAGTCTTCTGTAAATAGCAATTCTGTTTTTTACTTTATGCATTCACTTTTGAATAGCCTTTACTCATTCACTTTTAAATGTTAAATTTTCATTGCAAACTAGAAAACAATTGCTCACAAATTCTTAATAAAGTCATATATAGCAATATGTCCTTTAAATATTTAGAATATGTAATATTTGCACAATTAGTTCTTCAAATTTCAACAGTAAACATACATATAAATAAGTATATGGAATTCATATATTAGAGAAAACTATTTAACAGAATAATACCTAACAAAATATTATGTAAATATTATTTACTTGCTCTTCCTTATTGCAATCCAAAATGCCATCTCAGATTAAGGAATACGTAGAAACAAAACTAACTGGTATTATTTAAAATTGAATTTCTAGTTAAAAGAGTATGTTCAGACAATTCAGATTTTAAATTTATTTTCAATTAAAACATTGTGATTTAAAAAGCTATTCTTAGCTGAAATTTTGACAATTTTCCCTCACCAAATGCACCATTAGTATCAACCTCTCTCCTCTAACGTTCCCAGATTCCCAAACTTTTCCCCACACCCCACTCCCACTCAATCTGCCATAACAAATACATTTTTAAGTTTGGTTGTTAAAGTGTGGGTTTTATGATTTCAGTATTGTTGACTCCAAACTCTGGTGTTACCTCTGTCTTTCCTATCAACACCAATATATCTGAACTTCCTTGACAATTGTTCCTCATTATTTTTCATCTGTCTTTATAACCCTTCACTCTATTTCTTCCCTTCTTATTGTAGTGGGCCAAGTGTGATCTAAGAAACCCCCTTTAAACCATTGCATTATTGAGTTTTAGTCCCACAAATTGGAAATTTGAAGATAGTTTTTCTTTATGTCTAATTCATATGTTTTTGTTACTGATGCCCATTCATAACCAGAATTATGTATAGATATACTATTTATGTATCCCCACTCACAATAACATAGAAGATAATTGGGAATTAATATTTACCTCAAAACATTTTGAGAATAGAACTAAGTAATAAGTTACCTTAATTATAAACCATGCTTCCATAAGTGGGAGTTCACAATATAATGAAATGACTGGATTTTCAATTGGTTTTTAATATATGAAACATTGCATTGATTTCTTGGCATTGTTCATCTAGTATAATCCAGCCAATGATTCATTTTATATTTGCATCAAGAAAGTACTTTCCTCACTTATATTCTGACTCAAGTATTAAAAACATGTTTCAAATCATCTTCAGAAGAAATTAGATAAACTGAGAGGTTTATGAATTTAATTTTTGTCACCTGGCTTAGTTTCTTTATAATTTCACTAGCACATGTACATATCTTAATGTTTACTTGCATTCATAAAAAGCTTTGATTGATAAAATATATGTATTATACAAAAATCAGCATTTTTCTTCCATTCCCATCTAATAGGACACATATATCAGAAGTCTGCCTTCTACAAATTAATTTTAAGATTACCACAGATATAGTCAAACACTGATTTTGGAAAGAAAGGGGTCTCATTATTCAGTACTGTGGCTACAATTTCCATTATTCAGTACTGTGATCACCATGACTAACAGAACTTAAGGACTTTTACTCAGATAATTTCTTAAACTTATATTTTGTAACTCTAATGACTTAAATTATAAAATGGCAACTTTGAATATCTATGCCCTAATTAGGCAATATCTACCCAAATGAAATCTCAGTTTCATTTATAAAATGCCCACATCATTTTATTTTTATTGCTGTTTGAGTATTTCAAGAAAACCAAGCTTTTATCCTGATCTTCTTATGCCACTGTTCTATATTAAATTTTAGAATTCTTTGCCTTAATATGTTGCCTTAATTGTCTTAATATTTCCTTAATATTTAAATTAAATATCCAAGAAACTGCACACACCATATATCTTTGTAACAGTATAAGAAAAAGAAGAAAAATAAGAAAAAAGAAAAAAAAATGGAGGCAAAAATTTAAGCAAGCAAAAACCGGGAGGAGTCCTTATAGAGACTATAAATATCAGATTAAGAAAATAAAGAGAAAAAGGAAGGAAAACATAAAAATAATACAAGAAAAATCAACCCCCCAAAAAACAAAACAAAACAAAGACAAACAAACAAAAAACTTGAAAAGCACCATAGCAATAAAGACAACAGCCGAACACTAACCATGGTCCTGTAATAAAGACGAATCAAAGCACAGGGAGGATAAAAAAAAGGGGGGGTGGGGACAAAAAAAAAGGAAAAAAGAAAAGCAACAATAATTTCAAAAAAAATTAATTGTGCTATTATTTTTTTTGCCTAGACACAGAAGCACATAACTTGAACCATCCTGTTCTGCCTCACAAATTGAGGGGTAAATAATGGAGGGCACCAAGACCAAACAGTCATATGAACATTGAATAGAAATAAAAAAATGATCAGACTTGAACACCAAATCCAAAGCCAACTACAACAGAATCGACGCCCAATCAGCAACAGGCTAGACACAGAAGGAACCACTTAGGCTAGCAGCCTGGGGACAAAAGAGGGGAAATATGGGATGTATGCTGGGAACAGGGGTGGAAGAAGGACAACTTGATGGTGGGAATGCCCCTGATTTAATGTCACTATCCACCTGAAATACTACTATGAATGATTTGTAGTTCATTTTGGTCAAAATAAAAAGTATTAATAAAAAAGGAAATTATTCCACTTAGTACAATGATAGAATAAGAAATTCATAATTAAAGCTCTATCAGAAACTCCATTAGAGTTAACATAAAATGATAATTAAAATAAAAAAGTAGATACTAAATTTGCAAAACTGTTTTAAAATTCTATCCTAATTGTTGTTATCCTTAATTATAGAGTACAAAATAAGATATTTTATTAGGTTTTATGTTCATTTATGCATCCATTTTCCCTCCATAATTTAAAGTAAATTCAATATGTCATTTTTACTATTCTCTAGCTACATTTTAATATTTTTGTTTTTTTATTTATTCATACTAATTTATGGGAAATATTATAGTTAAGCAATTTTTCTCTTGATACCTAGAACTATTAGTATAAGTGCCTTCTTTATTAGATAAAGGATTCCAGATAGGTTAAATTCTCTTACATATAGATTCCTGTATAAACAGAATTTCTGTATATGATATAAAAGATCATGGGGCCAGGGAGATAGCACAACAGTAGGATATTTGCCTTGCAAAAGGACGACCCAAGAAGGACGATGTTTCAAATCTTGGCATCCCATATGGCCCCCCAAGCCTGACAGGTGCTACTTCTGAGCACAGAACCAGGAGTAACTTTGGAGTACCACTGGGTGCGATCCAAAAAAAAGTTATGTATGTTATTCCCATAGAAATATGATAGAATTTATTTTCCTATGTGTGTAAGAATGTAAACTAGTTTCCTCTGCCTATTCATTAACACAATTGTGTCATTATTTCTCAAGCTTTGGTAAGTATAAATGTTATAATTATTGGAAATGTTTGAGTTCTGAGTTTCAAATGTATATCTCTATAGAGATTTTACACAGTCGCTGTCCCTATTTTACCCCTCTTCTATGCTTATTCAGGAGGGTTATTTGACTAAGTAGAGACACTATATATGAACAATTTAGCCACATTGTATTTTTTAAATTTTTCTGTGCTTATTTCTTTTATAGGTGCATGTTTTTTAAACATTAAACATCATTTTCTTTATACCACTAATTTTTAGATTTTTTTTGTCCTGTTTTCTCTTTTTTTCATATAGTGTATTACTTGATTTTTTTTTTTTTTTGGTTTTTGGGTCACACCCGGTGACGCTCAGGGATTACTCCTGGCTATTCGCTCAGAAGTTGCTCCTGGCAGGCATGGGGGGCCATATGGGGAACCGGGGAATCGAACCGCGGTCCGTCCTAGGTTAGCGCACGCATCTTACCTCCAACGCCACCGCCCAGCCCTGTATTACTTGATTTATACAAATATATAATGACTTGGCTACAGACTTAGGATAATGTTAATGCCGTTACCTTGTAGAAGGCTACTATGAAGAAATCTCTTTTATCTCATGGTAGCCCAACCTCTCTCTGGTGGGTGTAAACCCTGAGCACTAATCAAAGACTAAGTCCTGAGTACTGACCTGATGCATTTCCCAAAACTCATTACACACACGTGCATATACACAGATGCGCGCACGCACGCACACACACACACACACATACATATATATATATATAATGATCATACTATCATCTGGATTTAACCCATACTTTTAATTAATCATATTTACACAATTTAATATTTATCTATTTCCCTTATTCAACCAATTAACTTGATTTTAAAATGCTTAGAATATTTTTTCTGTTAACATTTGCATAATATTCATTTCTATGTGGGTGTAATTATAATTATGTGAAAGATTGTAGTTGACTTTAATTACATGAGTGATTTTATTTATAACCTCCTTAAAATATCCAATCCCTTTTCCTTTTTAGGAATGGGAATTTGGTACCAGATTCAGTGGTTCTCCTCATTTCTCTCAAGGATCATCCCTGACAGTACTCAGGGAATCACATGGGATGACTGAGATTGATTCCAGGTTAGCTAAATATCTGTTCTATTCATTTTACCATCTCTTCTCCATTATCATCTTCTTTTCACTTTATTCATGTCAGCAGCTTCTATTTCTAAAAGAAATCCTATCATTTGTTGCCATAGTTATTGCATCAGTCTTTTACTGGTCATCACTATTCACTGCTGCCATCCTCTTCTTTCTGTCCTCTCAAAAAAGCATCTGTAGCAATCTTTGAAAATGTTGCCTTACTGTTCAAAGCCACTCAGTGGTAACTGACTGATTAAAGGTCTGTGTTTACTATTTCCGACTTTACGTTACTTACACAAGAGATTCTTTTCAGAATCCATCCCAACAACCCAACCTCTTAAATGCAGCAAGTTGACATCACCATATATTGTAAAAGACTTCCATAAATTCTTTACTTGGGCAGGAGGTATGGCAAAAAAAGATGAAAATGATTTATGTTCTAAGGGATTATGTTCTGTGTCCTATTCCAAAGGCAATGTTATTCCAATGTCAATGGAATATTCCAATGATATTCCAATGGCAATGATAAGATTATTAGACCTTTCTCTCTTTGATGGATTACTCCTGGTAGGCTCAGTGGCTCATATGTGATGTTCAGATTAGGAAAATGGGTTAATAACAGCTAAGAAAAATGACCCTGGGGCTGGAGCTATAGTACAACACATTGTGTTTGCCTTGCACTCTGCTGTTTTAGGACAAACCAGGTTTGATACCAGGCATACCATATAAATGCCCAAGCCTGCCAGGAGCAATTTCTGAGCACAGAGCCAGGAGTAATGCCAGAGCACCTCTGGGAGTTGACCAAAAACACAGAGAGAGAGGGAGAGAGAGAGAGAAAGAGAGAGACAGAGACAGAGAGAGATGCCCTACGCACAGTAATATTACTCCAGTCCCAATAAATGTTTGTTTCCTGAGTGAAAATATTTTCACATCTCATAATAGGTAGTCTCTCCTAATTGCTTTATTTCATTCCTGATTTAACATAATCTTAACCATGATTAATAGGTTTAATTGGTTGCAACAATTCATTTGAATTATCCGTATCGCACTGAGAACTTTTTTTTTGTTTTGTTTTTGGGTCACACCCAGCAGTGCTCAGGGGTTACTCCTGGCTCCATGCTCAGAAATTGCTCCTGGCAGGCACGGGGGACCATATGGGGCACCGGGATTCGAACCGATGACCTTTTGCATGAAAGGCAAACGCCTTACCTCCATGCTATCTCCCGGGCCCCGCACTGAGAACTTTTATAGTTTAGGTCTGTTTTGTTTGGAGTCCACAACTGGTGATGCCCAAAAATTATTCCTGTGCTCAGGAATCACTCCTGGGGCGCCAAGGCTTATATCCAGATCAGACAAGTATCCTATCTGCTATACAATTGTTCTGACCCCTCATTAAGAGCATTTATAATTTAATGATTTTATTGTTTACATCAACAAATTTAAATTGTTTATATTGGCTAAGACATAAAAATATTGATGTTTTAACTTAATAATTTCAGTATTTTTAATGATCTCAATTTTTTGTAGAAGTGTATGTGTAAAAATGATCATTATATATGTATAGTCAAGGTAATTAGAGGATAACAAAACCCCATAAAACTGTGGTTTGGATTAAAATAGCTAACAAAAGCAGAATAAATTAGATATTTTCATGTAAATTTTTGGCTTCAAAGGTGTCAGAAATTATATCAAAATACACAAATTTGTCAAATAATATTAAATGCTTATGAGGATAAATAGTTAACAGTGTAGATTTTAACTGAATGAAGGAGAATAAGCAAAAAACACAAAGTTATTTTACAGCTTCTCATATTTTCCCAAAAGCTTAATTAAGTGAGTGTTGAAAAGGTGGAAACTGTACAAAGGAAATATGTGGTAATACTGTAAGAACTAGTACTTCAGGTACTGATGCAGAGAGTAATATCAGAAAGAGCTCACAGGGAGTATGTGTGGAGAAAAAAATAAACTTGGGCTTATTAGAAACTACATAAGTTTGATAGAGAGGAAAATGGAAATAGATGTGAGAGAATATTCTATAGGTTCTTTTTGAGAAAGTTAAGAACAGAAAAATATTCCAAGGTATCTTTGGAACAGAAAAAAATGACTCTTTAAAAATTTATGTGGAATTTCCTTCTTGATGTCAGGGGAATGACCACAACAATCATAACAGCCAAAATGAATTGAAGGATAACTCCATAGTGAGTACTTTGCTAAAGAATTTGTCTGCTTTTTATCATTTAATCTTTCCAGAAAATCAATATGACCTGAAATTTTTACTTATTTCCTAGAAAAAAGAGGCCATTGATCAACTTGAGTTTTAAAGCTGACTTACATGACCTCTTTAGCAAGACTGCATTCATGATAGAAAGAGCAGTCCAGATAAAAAAAATTGATTTTCTAAAGTTCATTATTCTATCTTTTAGTATAAGAACTAGTACTCCTGGCAAATAACTTAGAAAGACAGACAGACAAGCAGATAGATGATAGATAGATATATAGATGATAGATAGATATATAGATGATAGATAGATAGATAGATAGATAGATAGATAGATAGATAGATAGATAGATAGATAGATAGATAGATAGATAAAAAGATAAAGTATGCAAGTGAACATTCCTCAGAGTTAAATATTTTTATGGAAGATTTTATTAATCATAAGTCTACTAAATTGTGAATGGAGTAATACATTTTCTGTCAACTAGGGCACCACATACATGTAACTTGTGTTTATAAACATATCTAAATAAACAACAGAGAATTATTGGTAAAAGTAATTAGCTTTAGGGAGACCCTACATTTCAGGGCTATTGGCATTTTTAAAGACCTCTAGAAAAGTTCCCAAAGATTATCCAAAGGTATAGGACAAATAACAAGCAGCAATATAAAAATGAAAATAGATGTGTAAACAAGAGGTTGTTTGGAACATTATGATTCAGATTGTAAGAATGGATCAAAAACATGGGGCCGGGCCGTGGCGCTGAAAGTAAGGTGCCTGCCTTACCGCGCTAGCCTTGGACGGACCACGGTTCGATCCCCCGTGCCCCATATGGTCCCCCAGGCCAGGGGCGACTTCTGAGCGCATAGCCAAGAGTAACCCCCGAGTGTCACTGGGTGTGGCCCAAAAACCAAAAAAACAAACAAACAAAAAAAAGAATGGATCAAAAACATTCATGTACCTATAAAGAGAATATTGAATGTTCAGAAAACTTTTAGCCAGTGAAATGTTGAGTTAAAATTAAAGACATTATTTCAATTATTCTGTGATACCTATTGGCCTATACTTCTAGGCTAATGACTGAAGTTCCCAAAAAATACCTTAAAAAACTTTTTAAAAATCAATAAATTCAACTTCACCAGTGCAAGCCTAAAATGTCCAGGAAGATGTTCAACTACATCAGAACTTTCTACACTATTAGATGTAGACATTAAAGCAATAAACATCTCGATGTTAAATTATCTGAAAAGTCATTAGAAAAAAGAATCAATAAACTTGAACAGAGTTTGATAGAAATATCAGTGAACTTATTCAATTAGAACTAAAGGAACTACAGCATAGAGTAGAAAGTCTCAGCTGTGGAATGCAACAAGCTGAAAATGGAATCGATAAAATCAAAACATGGTACACAACTTCATAAAATGTGAACAAATAATAAGAAAGATAAAAAGAAGTGTTTATGGGAACTTTTTTTTTTGCAAAAGCAGAAGAAAAATATTTCATAATCATAAGAATTTCAAAAGGAGAATGAAAAGTAATGAGGGGGTAGTTAAAGAAATTATAGTTATAAATTTCACTAGTCTGAAGATGGAGGGATATGTACAGATTAGATTCATCGCATTACCTGATAGACCTATATTTAATTACACTGTAATTAAAACTTTGATCTGCCAGTTACTTGCAACATAAATCAGAGTTTATGAATTTAGTGTTTATGCATCAAAAATGAATACAATTTTAGCACTATCATTCAAGACTTAAAGGGTTTGTTGGCGGTATTACATGTTGTTGAATTTTGTATATATAATTCTAATTTATCATTATATTATATATACATTTTAGAACAAATTATTCTTAATAAGATTTAATAGCTCTATTTGAAAAAGTGGTTGCCATCTGATTTTATTATAAAGTATTTTTACCTTTTATTTAAAATGGTTTGGTGGCCACAACTTGCAGCGATTAGCTCTGTTTCCAGCACTTAGAGGAATATATTGGCTTTTATGGACTTTTTTTTGTTTTGTTTTGGGGCCACAGCTGGTGATGCCTATTAGAGGTTACATCTTTTTCTGCTCTCAAAAATAACCCAGGCATTGTTTGGGTAACCATATGGCATGCTGGAGATGAAACTCTGGTGAGCCTCATGTAAGGCATAAATACCATACCCACTGTGGTCTGGCCTTTTAATGGACATTTTTATGGACTCAAGTATTAATAAATTTCTATCAAGAGCTTCACTTTTCCATTATTATTGAGATAAAAAGCATTTATCTTGTGCTCACACTCTTTTGAGCAGCTGTGCCAGAGATCACTATATATATATATATATATATATATATATATATATATATATATATATATATATATATATATAACAGGTGGAGAAAAGATAAAAATTTCTTAAGTAAAACTTCCATCTGCTTTTATTCTTTGATTTTCAATAATGTCTTTATAATTTAACTGTGGGTACATATGTAGTGATGGTTTCTCTTCCATTTAAGAGTATCATAAACATAACAAAATTACTTTTGTTTTTTTTTCTTCATTATATCTGAAACACTAATAAACAGAAAAAAAGCTAACTACGTATAAATTCACTTTTAAATAATGATTGTAATGTGGCTTTAACATAAATTTGATCCTGCAAGATCATTAGGAATTATATTATGATGTTGGTATTGCATACAAAGCTGTTTCTCTATCTACATGCAAATGTGCAGCAGTTAGTTAAATCTTAATGTTTATCTCAGAAATTTTATCAATTTAGGTTTTTTCTATTATATATTTGGAACACTTCTTTTGAATTACCTCATTTAACTAAAATCACTAGGTTTGTATATTATTTATATTGAAATATCTTAATAAATACAGATAAAACCCTATAATAGAGTTTTCATAGTCTCGGGTTCTTTATCAACTTTTGTAAAAAAAA
>PVKC010053847.1:0-10070 GCA_004027635.1 Crocidura indochinensis | reverse complement strand
CCATGAAGCGTACTGTCATGGGAACAACTACAGGCTCCATGCCCACTCATTTACACAACCCAAGGTCTTTTTATGGTTCCAGGAAAAGAGGTAAATTTTACAAAAAATATTTATCAAAAGAATATTGATTTACTTAGGTGCTTTATTGCTCATTTATTTATTTTGCAACTTCAAACCAGTGCTTGTTTCCCCAATGCCATTCCATTCCCTGTAATTCCTTTGAAACAAACCAGAGGGCTCAATACTATGGTCCAAGGATGTCATGCTCTTTGGGTCTTTTATTGCCTGGGACCACTAGAACTGTCCTTGAAGGTTCGGTAGTGTTGCACTAAATATATGCTCAGATATTATATGGATATGGTGTCAGGGTTAGAACTCAATATAGTATATTCTTTGACAACTAAGCTATGGTATATCCCTGGCAAGAGAGAGTTTTAAAAATGTCTAGACATACACCTATATATAATATCTGCATTAAATATAATTTAATTTTTAGATAACCATTTAAGTTTATGTATCTTAAAGTTCCAAAGGTAGCATGCCATAGCCACTACAATAGTGTAAATAGATCTACATCAAAAGTCATATACTGTTTACCCCTTCAATTCTCTTGCACCATTTCCAACTTTTAACAATATCCTTATGGTTATCAGTTTCCAATTGACTAGAGCAGTGGTCGGCAAAATATGGCTCGCAAGACATATCTGGCTCTTTACACTCTTAATTTGGCTCTTCTGTGTGCTGGGCGACCTATCCAGGAGTGAGAACTCTGCTTCTAGCCTCTGTCAGTGTTTGCCCAGTGTGCAGCTCCGGTGGCCGGCTCCAAGATTGTAAGATGATACCCAGTATCACCCCAAACAAAGGTGTTCCCCCAAAGTAATTCTTTCTTAAACCTCTTCCTTTGAAATATAAAAGCCCACTGAAATGTACTTTTGTCTCTCTCTGACCTGAAGCTTCCTGGTATTGGGAATTGGTTTCAATAAAGATGTGTTCTAGCTTTTGGGACTCGAGGCAGAGAATACAAGGTAAAAGGCCATGGCCTCCATGATTATCCTTTCCTGGCTAGCTTGGTTTATTATTTCTTTCTTGCTACCCTAATTCTTCAGATCAGGTTGGGTGGGGTTTAGAAATACAGTGCCTGGAGTGATCTTAAAACACATATTTTATTTTTCACAAGAGTGGGCATCTTCTATGAAGGAATCCTCAAGCAAGAACTTTTTTCCCAGTGGATTCTCATGTTCAGAGTACTCATGATTAAAGTTGTGAGCTAATGCCCTTAAATGCTATTTTTCATATTGATTATAACTTTCTGCATAATATAAGTGGCAATCAGAATTTTTTGCAAGAATGGAAACATTTCAATATCTTCTCAGACACAGCTATCCCAGAATCAGATTATTTTTTAACACATCCATCTTATGTCCCACTATAAAAACTACTTGTGATACTCCCCTGCAGAAAAGTACTAAGTTCATAGAGAAAATTAACTGGCAAATACACAAGCTTAGCTACCCACTCCTTGTCTATCTGAGGCTGTACAAAATCAGAGTTTTGTTCTCACAGGAACTGCACTACTTCTTCCCTCTTGCCAACAAGGCAAGAGAGCACCCTTCCCCTTAACAGCCACTTCACTTCCTCATGAATAAAATGCTAGTAGTAGGGTATCCATACTCTCACCCAGGGTGGTGAATAGCCTGAATTTGATCACAATTGTGAATTTCACAAATTATCTTCAGTGTGTCATCTGTCACAGAGTTTAATTCAGCAGGGAGTTTTTTTGAATCCAATCTATCATACAATGAGTGGATACAATGTATGGGTGTGCAACTTGTTTTTTGTGACTACACAAAAACACTGAGCCATGCACAATGCATCATCTGTACATACATCAACACATCAGATTATTATTCTGAGTGAAATGAATCAGAGAGGTATAGGCACAAAATACTTATTTGTGGCATATAATAATAAATTACAATATGATAAAATATCTAGAGAAAATAGAGGTGAGGGACAGGAGGACTAATCCATGATAGGAAGCTTGCCATAAAACTTGGTGAGGTTAAAATAGATAAAGGCACATTATGATATTGATAGTTGGAACTTATCACTCTGGACAAGAACTGGATGCTGAAAATGAAAAGTGGCATGTATGGTACCCTTTAATTAACAATATTGCAAATCATGGTATCATAAAGGAAATTTTGAAAACCTCAGTGTCATAAAGGACAAGAGAAAGAAAAAAGCAAAATGCCTGGCCCTGACATAGACAGAGAAGGGCAAAGGGGAAGGAAAAAAGGGATATTGGTGGGGAAAGTGCACTGATGAAGGGTAGTGTACATTCTATGATTTAAACGCAAGTATGAATAATTTTGTAACAAATATGTCTAAATAAAATTATTTTTAAAATGTTTCAGGCACTTTATTATAATTCCTTTATGATATGATATCATATACCTTTAATAAAGTGCCATTTTATTTTTGTGTGTATTTTAGTTTGGTTTCTTGCAGCACACATTAAAGTGTCAATAGATTTTTTTCCTTTCAGTGAAATCACTACTTTTCTCTGGAACACTGTCCTTGCTTTTAAAGATTCTTAAAAGGTTTTTCTCTTTTACCTGTTTCATCTACATATTGTAAGGTTTCAAATTTTCAGCACATTTTGGTTTTCAAGAGGAAACGTTTTGAAATGTTTTGCTTACTTACTATCAGAAATCAAAGCATTTTTCCTCTAGAAGGGTGTTCACTATACAAAATTAACAAACGATCAGTGGATTCAAAAACTGTATTTCATGGTGAATGTTACTTCACCTATAAATCAGCTTAATTATAAATTACAGGGGAAAGGAAACACAAGTTTTTCGATGTTAGAAGAAGTTATTTTGTTTGAAAACAAATGATCTAAAAAAAAAAACCAAGGGGCCCGGGAGATAGCATGGAGGTAAGGCATTTGCCTTTCATGCAAAAGGTCATCGGTTCGAATCCCGGTGTCCCATATGGTCCCCCGTGCCTGCCAGGAGCAATTTCTGAGCGTGGAGCCAGGAGTAACCCCTGAGCACTGCCGGGTGTGACCCAAAAACCAAAAAAAAAAAGAAAACAAATGATCTATTTTTGCTCAAGATTTTGACAGAGAAATTTTGATTCATCTTCCAAGCCTGTTGAAACATCGCCAAGAAAATAATTCTGATATTGACATTACCTATTTTAAAACAGCACTTTTAAATATGAGGGAAGCTCTTCCCAAGAGGTTTCAGAATTTCAGAAACAGCAAAGAGACGTTGGCCTTTGTTAAAAAACCTCTGGATGCCACTGTAACGGAATTAAATTTTTCTCCCTTTAAGATGGACATTGGCAACTTGGAAATGCAATTTCTGGATTAAAAAAAAAAACAAAGAATGTGGAGCTCAAAATTTGAATGTCTTTGTGCTAATTTAGAAAGATTGGAGAAACACAAATGTGAACTTAGTTCACAGCACAAGTGGTCTGCTTTGAAAGACCTGGAGAGGAAGATATGTTGATTTTTAACACCTGAAATAGTATTCATGTCTTATATAATCAACTGAAAAAAGCTAGCGTTTGCTCTTCTTTCCTTGTTCGGGTCTACATATTTATGCAAACAATCATTTTCAAGCATGAATCATGCCTAACATTAAAAACAACAACACACAAACCTGACTTATTCAAGCTATCCAAGGAAATACAAGGTCAATGTTCATATTACTGTTTGTGACTTTGTCAGTCATAGTCAGGATGTAATTTTCTCTACATTGTAAGGCAAATTTTATGGAATTCAATGTTATCGATAAATAATATTGTTCTAAAGCTTTTGTTTTATTAGTTGTTTTATTTGTATCCTTCCAGCCTATGTGGATACTTGCATGCATAATATTCTCAATAAAAAAACTTATTGAAACTAAAAACAGTGTACCATCCAATATATTTTCGGTTTTAAAAATGTGGTTCTTGGAGCTGGAGAAATAGCATTTGCCTCTCATGCAGGTCGGTGGTTCCAATAGGCATCCCATAGTCCCCTGAGGCAGCCAGGAGCGATTTCTGAGCATTGAATCTGGAGTAACACCTGAGTACTGCTGGGTGTGATCCAAACCTCCCCCCCCCAAAAAAAATGTGGCTCTCAAAATAAATTTCAATCGTGGTTTTGGCAAGATTTGGCTCAATTAAAAAAAAAGGTTGCCGACCACTGGACTAGCACTACTACAGCAGACCTGGGTTCCATTCCCCTTCACTGCACATGGTCCCCTGAGCATACAATATGTGGATCACTAAGTGTAGACCCAAGGAGTAAGACCTTTGACCAGATATGGGTCACCAAAAAATAAAAAAAAAATTAAGCACCCTCTATCCATATCCTTATTTCTGAAGTCAAATTCTAAAAGTTTGATTTAATTTGACATTATGCACTTTAATTTTCTTTATTTACTACAAATGAATGAAATAATGTTCTATTCACCTGAGAAAATATTTTCATAAGTATGTAAAAAATAACAGCAAAGCCATAAAAACTGATATGAATTTCTTTGAACCAAATACTTACATTAAATATGGAGGAAACTGTTTTTTTGACATTATGTCATTATGACACACAGTGTTTTTATATAAATATATGGATGGGTTGTTAAATAATAAAATAATATATTTAAATTCATGAATATCTTTTATTTATATGATAGAAAATTCTATTATTTTTATTTCTAATATTTCTATTTATATTTCTATGCATTATATGTGTATTGCACTTTTATATTTAAATAATATATTTTGTTTGTCTGATATTTTAGTACTTTATAAAACAATATAATACTAAGATTTTACTTAGAATAAATACAAATACTTCTTGTCATTTCTATTACTTTAAACTTACTTTGTTTTATATGATTTTCTTGCCTTCTTAATTGTACTATTTCATTATATCTTTGTACAGTATTGATGTTTTTTAGCTTAGTATTTATATTATGTATTCTAAAATATTCTACCCAAATGTTAAAATAATATGAGATGACCTCCTACATAAATCTCTTTAGAAAACTTGTCTTAATTAATTTAAAAAGTAAAGACATAGATTATGTTTTCAATTATTACAATCCTAGTATAAGAATAAATTAATTAAGAACTGGGAGAGGTAGTCAAGTGGGTGTGGTGTAGTGAGTGTAAAGTTTGTCTTGTATGTGACTCACTTCATTAAACCCATAACATGGTGTATGATCCCCCTTAGCACTGCCATGAGCAATACATGAAAACAAGCCCTGTGAGCCCCCCAAAATAAATTCTAAAAAAAGAGAGAAAGAAGAATCATTAAAATCTAATCTGTTTAATGAGAGCCTTATCATTAACCGAGTCTGTAGCTCTAGGGTAGGACTAAGGTTAATCTGACAAATAGCAGTGTCTGACTTTTACATTTCAACTCTTCACATTTTCCAGTGTCCTCTCTTGAATTATATAGCTAGAAATGATTACATCCTCTCTTCTCATGCCTTAGGAGATAAGACATATCAAGTTTTTGCAGTGGTGTAATCAATTCTGGCTCTTTGAGAAGCTTTTGGCTTTACAAACAATGCCTCCTAAAGAGGGAATTGACAGACCAACTAATCTTCAATAAACTGTCTCCTATGAAAGGCCTCCTTCCTCTTTCAGACTAGTCTCTTAAATAAGTGGACAGAAAAAAAATTACTGTCTTGTTTCAACAATTTATCAGTCTTATTTGGGTCAGCCAGTCTATGCTCTGGAACACATTTCAGAAACAAATAGTAAAACTTTAATTCATACTTATGAGAGAATAATTTGTCTAAGACTGATAAATCAATTTATAGTTTTGTTCCACTCTCTGCCACATCTCTACCTCTCTAGAATAACATTTCTAAACTGAATAATAATAATAATTTAAAAATAATGGCATAGTAGACTTGACTTGAGTAATCAATCACAGAGGTGAATTTTTGTCTGTGTTTTTGATAAAAAAAAATACAATGTACTTCAAATTGGATATTTCCTTCTCTGTCTCTGGTTGAGTTGTTTGAGCTCCTACTCTATTATTCATTTTGAGAAAACCCTAATCTTTGAATTTGTATAATGCCTGTTCCAACTGTACTTTCTTAGATTCATCATTGTTGTACTTGGCATCTATCCACTTGTTACAGGCAAAATTATATTAGTATAATTAAATATATATAGTTGTTTGTTTCTTTGGCATTTATTGTCTTGGTGATGGTAGAAACTGCTTCTCTCAGGTAATCATACCCATTATTTGATTATGTAAGATCTTTCCTGGAAAAAAAGTCATTTTCTTACAAAAGAACCAATCCTGACATGATACTACTAGCTAGACCGAATCTTTTCAAACTCAGTCATAAAATCAGTATTTTAATTGTCCTAACTCATCTACTGTGTTATCAGACCAATAGAAACCACTTATTAACAAAAACTACTAGAATTATTTATACTGATTGATCTTAAAATTCTTTCCCTGGGAAAGTTCATACATTTATTTCCCAATGATTTCCCTTTGCACCTAACTCTGAACTAACTCTATGATAACTCTGTTCTAACCACCGTGCTTTCTTGAATGGTGCATTAATTTTAATAAATTAATAATAAATAAATATAAACATATATTTATAGTTTATATATAAAATATAAAATAAAATAATAAAATGTTTCATATACTTGGTCTCTTATACTGTTACTGATTTTACCCTGAATATTACAGCTTCAAATTGTAAATGAAGCAGCTTCTTCATGAATAGAGTCATCTAAGATATGTTTGGAAGCAACAGTATAGAAGTAACATTATCTTTCTCAGAATACTCTGTAAATGGGAATAAGTAAGATGTCTATAACTTGCATTTCCAGTGAATGTAATTAGAGTACTCAACTTACATGAAGAATATTAATGTTTAAATAATAAACAGTAGCATTATTTTTAAGTTTTATTCATTTTAAAATAGTCAATTTTTAGTTTATAACTTAATTTTTATTGTATATGAACAATGATGATATTCACATTTTTCTATTATCTCTCACCTACAGTGATTTAGACTAACATAATCATCACTAAGGTAATTGCCAATGGAAATAAAATCTCATTCTTACTCTTATTTACCTATGAAGATGAATTTACAACTCAATTCCAGCAACATATGGATTCAAATATAAATCTTTCCTATGTTCCATCTGGATAACCTTAAATCTTATTTTTATGCATGATAATTTCAATATACAACTTCAGCACATGTCATATTGATTTGTCTAAAATGATTATGCACTAAATTTCTTTACTAGACACATTTGCAATAATATTTTGTAGCAAAATAATGCCTATTTAAAATATTTTTGTATTCTATCCAAGACTAATAACAAATGATATAAGAAAGTTAGTTATATAAATAACTTTTCAAGTTTTGGTGGAATTAGAACCACATCAACAGTACTCAGGGGTTACTATGTCTCTGCATTAAGGAATTACTCCTGATGATGCTTGGAGACTCTATGATGCCAGAGACTGAACCTAGGTTGGCCTTATGAAAGGCAAGATTTCTATCGGTTGTATTATCACTCTGGCCCAGGTAAATCATTATTTTAATATTCCAGATAAAAATTTTCCATGATATTACCCTCTATTGGTTTGCTACATGTATGATTACAATGAACTTGTAATTTAGCTGGTAAATCTGTATATTTGAGGAATCTATATGTAAACTTGAGTTAATTAGTCAGCAAAATTGAAGTGTGGCTAACTTTATTTAAATGAGACAAAATTTATCTCAGGTCTGTTTAACTAGTGTAGATTTTATTAAAGTAATATTTAGATTATTTACCCATTAAATAATTGATCATTAGTTATGATACTTCTTATTTAATATATTGATTTGTTTCAATTGAAGTTGAGAAGGGGATATAATATTTAACTAATATTTGAGAGTTAAAAGGATATCACAGTTGCAAACATAAGGGGCAATTGAAAAGAGTTTAATAGCTGTAATAATTAAGCAAACAATATTTTAATTATGTATAGTTATTTTTTATAATTGTGATGACATAGAACTTGATTATTAAATGGGTGTAACAAGTAGGAATTAGGAAAGAATGTTTTCTGTATATAAATAGTACATATCAAAGAAGGAAAATCATAGGTAACGTAAAAGAAATATTAACCAATAGGATAAATGGTCAAGACTCAAACATGTAGTTTGGTAATATTATGAATAAAACCATTTGACAACTTTGTGAAAATATTCATTGATAAGTCATGTCACAGATTTTTAAGACATACAAATATTTTTAAGCTAGTAATACCAGTGTGATAAGGAAGTATAGAGTCTTTCTCTAATGTATTTTCTGTCTTTGAATGCTTACATCTTTTCAAATTCATCTTGAAATCAAATGTTTGGCGCTAATTCATTAGGCTAATATTATTTTTCTAATAAAATGTTATTATCAATTCTGAGGTTGGTTCACAGAAAATATATAGTTTCTACCTATGTAAGTCCTTCAATTTTCTTACTTACACTGTAAAATCCAATTAACCACTTTATTTTTTTAATTTTCATTTTTATTATATTGGTTTACATATCTTTCACAGTAGTATTTTAGGTACATATTAACATTGAATCAGGGGAATACCCATCACCAAATTTGTCCTCCCCTCATCCCTGTTTCCTTCCTGCAACCCATATTCCCCACCATCACCCCCCGGACTGCTAGAGTAGGTGGTTCCCTCTTTGTCTAGCTTACTATTAGTGATCATATATCGGTTTGGTCCCGGTACCCTCCCTTGTTTCCCCTTCTATTTGAGAGGCAGAGCTAGATAATTCGAGTTATGTGGTTTTGTTTGAAGGAAAGAAAAGCAATAGAATGAGTCCTTCTAGAGGCTTTCAACCTCAGTTTGAGAGAGGACATGAAAGAGATAATTAAAGCACCACAACAATATTAAAATATATCAAATTAAATATTCAGTGAGCACTACAGCAATAAAGACAAGCACTACATAATAGTCTCGGTCCTGAGATCAAACTATGCGGAAGTGCATGGTTTCTCAAAAAAGAAAGATAAAATAAAGTAAAATAAAATTGGAGACATCAGCTTCAATATCTACACCAAAATATAGAAGTCAAAAAAATCAATCTACCAATAAATATATATATGGATGAAATGATTATTTTGTGCTTTTTTCCTCTTTTCCCCCCTGCATAGGAACAGTAACTATTGGGGATATTATAGAGGGAATTCCCTTGGCCTAGGAGATACAGGGTTTCTCCATCCCTGAAGTATACTGTCATGGGATTAACTATAGACTCCTTGCATGATCATGTACTCTCTCCTCAGTGCTTTTGTGGTGTACGGAAAATTTCTGCTTTATCATGCATAGTAAAATCAGACCTCTCAATCTAGAGATCTTGGTGTCTGTACAGCTCAAGGAATGGAGCTTATGATGAAGTCTTTCTTTGTGGTTCTAACAGTTCTGCTTCTTCAGTGTCATTTTAATCCTTCTGTAGTTGGTGGTCTTGGTCATTATGCTGCTCCTAGGATGGAGCCTGGGATAGAGTCTTTCATTATGTTTCCGGAAGACCTGTTCAGTTGCGATTATCTCAGTCAGACCTCTGGAATTGGAGATCTTGTTTGTTGAACAGATCTTAGAAAAGCTAGGTTAGAGGTTTTTGTTGTTGTTGTTATTGCTGTTGTTGTGTTGTTGATGATGATGGTGGTGGTGGTGGTGGTCCCGGGATGTGTACTCTCCAGTCCTGGTTTTTTACAATCACTCATCTGTAGATAGCTATATTGGCTTTTGCACAGATCAAAGGGTGACATGTCTTCTGATTTTGTCTTATTGTTGGCTGATGAGGAAGGACAACTGGTTTTTTTTTTTTCACAATTTAAAAGATTTTATGTTGCTATGCTTTACCAAGTTCTTCATGATTCAGTTATTTCAGCCATTAAATGCTCAAATACCAATCCCACCCCAGTGTGACCTTCCCTCCACTATTGTCCCCCGTTTCCCTCCCACATCCCTAAACTGCCCCTTTACAGATAAAAATAATTTTACTTCATGTTGTTTGTTA
>PVKC010053846.1:0-10068 GCA_004027635.1 Crocidura indochinensis | reverse complement strand
AAAAGAATAACGAAGTAGAGGAGAAAGATATTAAGGAGACAATACCATTTAAAATAGTATCCAAAAATGTCAAGTACCTAAATATCAACTTTACAAGAGAAGTGAAGGATCTATACCATGAAAACTTCAAAACACTCCAGAAAGAAATTGAAGAGGACCCAAGAAATGGAAGAACATTCCATGCTCATGGGTAGATAGAATCAACATAGGCAAAAATGACTATCTTACCTAAACTTCGATATAGATGCAATGCATTCCCTTTCCAAAGCAAGACATCATTTTTTAAGGTTTTAGAACCATCAATTTTAAAATTCATCTGGAACCACAAAAGACCCAGGGTAGCCAAATACATACTGAAAAACCAGAAGCTGGGTGGCATCTCTTTACCTGAACTGAAGCTTTATTATAAAGCCATACTGATCAAAACAGCATGGTACTAGAACAAAGATAGAGTCTCAGATCAGTGGATTAGAACAGAATACCCAGAGACAAACCCCCAAATATACAGCCAACTAATATTTGACAAAAGATCCAAGAACTTGAATTGGAACAAAAACAGTCTCCTCAACAAATGGTGTTGCAACAACTGGATAACCACCTGTAAGAAATTAAAGATTGATCCATACATCACACCTTACACAAAATGGATTAAAGACTCAAAATGGATTAAAATGGATTAAAGACCTTGAAATCAGACCCATATCCTTAAAGTTTACTGAGGAAAATATAGGCAGAACACTCGAAGGCCTATATATCAAAAACGTCTTTGTGGATAGAATAGCCAATTGCCAGAACTTTAGCATCAAATCTAAATAAATGGAACTACATCAACTAAAAATTCCTGCATGGCCAAAGAAACCCTTCTTAATACTAGAAGAAAGTTAATGGAATGGGAAAGAATTTTTGCACTCAACACATCAAATAAAGGGTTGATATCTACGATATACAAAGCATTCAGAAAGGTGAGCTCTAAGAAATCTAATAAGGCCATAGAAAAATGGAGAGAAGAAATGAATAGACACTTCTCTAAGGAAGAACGAAATATGACCAACAGACACATGAAAACATACTCACATATCATTAGGGATATCCAAATCAAGACAACTATGAGGTACAACCTTACACCAGTGAGGATGGCTCACATAAAAAATAACGGGAACAATCATTGTTGGTGGGGATGTGGTAAGAAAGGGACTCTCATCCACTGCTGTGGGAATGCTGCCTGGTCCAACTCCCATAGAAAACAGTGTGAACAGTGCTCAGTAAACTCATAATTGAGCTGCCATATTACCCAGCAATTGCTCTCCTGGGTATTGATCCCAAAGTCTGTGTGCACTACACTATTTATTGCAGCACTCAGCACAGCAGCCAAGATTTGGAACCAGCCTCAATGTCAAGAACAGATAAGTGGATTATGAAGATGTGCATTTATACACAATGGAAAACTACATAACAGTTAGAAATGTTACAATCATAGACTTTGTAGCAACATGGATGGATCTACAAAATATTAGGTTACATAAAGTAAGTCAGAAGATGAAGGATAAACACAGGATGATAATGCATTTCTGAGGTACTTAGAATATACACTGTATATACATTTACTCCAGGGGGAAAATACAGTGGTTTAATAGGGTAGAAATTCCAAGCAAGTGAGCAGGTATGTTATTAGTCTTTTACTGCAAAGGCCTATAATAATGTCTTAGTGATCTTATACAAGGTTACTGGTGAAGAATATGATTGGAAGCCAGAGACTCCAGCGGAAGCTTTTCATAACAATGTGTTTTAATGTCTTAATAGTACTAGATTTAAAATAACCTCTCATCTTCTCTGTCCACATGGGCTCTTGAATACAAAGGGTGGATACCCTAATTTGATATCTCGGTACTCAGTCACACTAGATAACATATTCAGTTTGCATTATGAAAATGTCTATATAAACACTCCAAAATAGCCCTTTTCTCTGGGTTATAGCCTCTATTAGGACCTAAAGCATGTGACCATACAGACCACTGAAACAACTGCAAACCACAGACTTACATTACAGGGCATACTACTAATCAAACATGCTTGGGTAAATTAACATTTCCTTTCTCTCTCCTTTCTTCTCTCTTTTCACTAATTCTTTCTCCACTTTCTTCTTCTACCTCTTCTTCCTTATCATCATCTTGATTTATTAATTTAACCTTATTTTTACTATATCTATTTTTCTGCTATCTTATCTTTTGCTCTTCCTCTTTTTGTTAAGCTATACCCAAGCTAATTATTTATCTTTATTCAACCAGTTCTTAAGAGCTCAGACCCATCCTATTAGGGTCAGACCTCTAACAACAGATTAAGACCAGATCAATATTGTATCTTTTTTATTTGGGCATGAGTACATAGAGAGAGGACTCCTCTATGAGAGCCAAACCTAAATTGTAAACAATACATGCCTATAATGTATATGACCCTCCTATATACGATCTCCCCTCCCCACCTTCAGAGACCTACTATCCTCTTACCCCACATTTCCAACCGATATCCCACAGTATTAATGCTTTTTACCCTCAGTTCTTAACCTATTAGGTATCAAGACCAACCTCCTTCCCCAATAAGCCATCACCCAGCTCCCAAGTGAAAGGACACACATGCAGCCCCACATCTCATCCCCCAGCAAGAATCTACAACCAACACCCCTGCTGACTCATGCTCTGTGGCCCTCCTCACCCCCCTCAAATGTGGACTGTTGTTTGATACCAAACTCAGCTCCAGAAGGTTACCTAGTGCAAGAACTCTACCTTAGTCCTTTCTGCCGCTAATCTTTTCTCAATATCAACAAGACCAGGGTATGCAATGAAAATGTGCTCTGGATTCCACCCCCACCCCCACACACACACGCAGAAAATCTCAAAAGACAACGGGGAAGCCTATATTTCCTTTATAAGTTTAAGACCTATATAATACTACCTCTTAACCTGTTTATCCGTAAATGTAAGGTAGTCTCCTGCATCACTTTGTTCTCTTAATACATTTTTTAAACTCATTTTTATTTATTTTTTCCTTTATATATTGTCTTGTTTTAACTTTCTTCTCCTTAACATCTTCTGTTTTGGTTCTGATTGATACAAAAACCTACAAAAAAAAGTCTTGCCCAGGATTAAAGCTCAAGTCAAAACCAGGGCACAGAGATGGTGGAACCTGACACTTTCACCCCCAAATTTACCAGCAATATAATATAGCGCCATTTCTTTTTGCACAGGCACACTGAAAAAGGGAATTTTACATATAGAAACAAGCTCTTATCTACTAGGGATAAGAACTCATACGTTTTACAAAACAGGGGCATCTTTCATCTTGAACATATTTTATGTGGTCCTAATTTAGACTCCATGTAATTAGACAGTAACCGTCCAACCATGAATCCTAGATCTCAGACATAGAAATGATACAGTTCTCCGCAACAGCTCCAGGAACCAAACTCCCTCTGGGACATTCTTAATACTGCTCTGACACTAACAAGTGCCGGTTTTTATATGGCATCCTCATAATGTGAAAATGGCAACAATTTGGACTAAGAGCAAGTTGTCTTACCTCGCCTTATAATGGTAAGTTGAATTCGAAGACATTTCATTCTTTAATTGGTACAAAAGCCAACTTCAATATCTACAGAAGACTGACTAATAACCATGACTGGGTAGAACTTATCCTGGGATCAATATAAAAAGAACCTAGTCTAGACCTAGGCCTATGATCTGTACAACAACCAACGTCTCTAACTCCAGAGGTCTGAATGAGACAACTGCATCCGAGCAGAGTTTCTGGAAATATAAGGAAAGACTCTATCCTATCCTTCATCCTAGGATCGAGGCAAAAAACCAAGACCACCAACTACAGAAGTCTGATTAAAACAACAATGATGGAACAGAACTCCTAGAACTGTACAGAAAGACTCCATCCTAGGCTCCATTCTTTGACCTGTGCAAATACCAAGGTCTCTATCTACAGAGGCAGCATTTTATCATCCATGATGAAGCGGAAAGTTTCCAGACACCACCAAAAGACCAAGGGGAGAGTAAAAGAACATGTATGGAGCCTGTAGTTATTCCCATGACAGTATACTTCAAGGGTGGAGAAACCCTGTATCTCTTAGACCAAGGGAATTCACTTTCTAATTCCCCCTCCCCAAAAAAGATAGAGAAGCATAATTTAATTTTTCCTTGTTTTTTGTCTCCGTGGGTTTTCTTTTATCGTGTGCTTTGTTTTTTATTTTTGTTTGTTTGTTTTTCAGGATCATGGTTATTGTGTTGTTTGTGTCTTTAATGCTGTGGTGGTTTTTCAAATTTTTGTTTGATTTTTATTTTTTAAATTGTTTTAGTATTGTTGTTATGTTTCTCCTTTTTTCCCTTTCTTCTCTTAAACGGATATTTATAACCTCCCATTTTATTTTACTTTTTTTCTTTTCTTCAAACAGAACCACATAATTTGAGCCATCTTATTTTGCCTCACAAATTGAGGGGGAATAATGGAGAGTACCAAGACCAGACAGTTGTATGAACATTATGTAGGAATTTAAATAAATGATCAGACTTAAAAACCAATCCAAAGCCAATGACAACAGAATTGACACCCAATCTACAACATGCTAGACACAGAGGGGACCACTTATACTAGCAACCCGAGTGCTAAAGGAGGGGGATATGGGATGCATGTTGGGAACAGGGGTGGAGGAAGGATAACATTGGTGTTGGGAATGCCCTTGATTCAATGTCACTATGTACCTAAAAGTTACTGTGAAAGATTTGTAATCTACTTTGGTCAAAATAAAAATAAAAAAAAGTGAGACTGTTGTCCAGCTGCCCTCATAATAGCCTCACATTCAATCAGGCAAGAAAGACCAGTGAGAATATCCCCAACTCCCACACCCTATCCTCTTGGACCCTAGCTCTGCAGGGGTGGGTACAGAGACCTCTAAGTTACCTTCTAAATTCAGTGCTGACAAAACAGCCCCTCCCCCACATTTCTGTCTCCTGACCTCCCAGTTGCCATCACAAAAGTCCCTTGCCCTCTCAGGCAAAAAGGCCTGCGAGAACAGCTCCAAATATCTTCACAACCCATCATAGCCCATTCTAATTTGGCAGAGGTTGGTGCAGGGATACCCAGGTCACCTTATAAATTTGGTGCTGGCAAAAAAACTTCTCCCCCACTCTCTGTCTCTAGACCTTCCAGCTGCCATCACAAAATCCCTGTGCCCACACAGGTAAAAAATCCCATTGATCTGCTGCCCCACAAAGCCCAAAGACTCTTCAGCATATATCAGATGTTTCTAGGCATAACGGACCTAATGTTTCCCAATCTTAGAAAATATACAATCCCTAAATTGGAAAAACCCAACAAACTAGTGTACAACATTTCTTTCATACTTGAGCAACCTAGTTTACCTAGAATAAATAAGCCCCAAAACAGATAGACCTCCAACCACCTCTTTGACCAGGGGTTCTCAAACTTTTTAAACAGGGGCCCAGTTTACTGTCCCTCAGACCATTGGAGGGCCAGACTATAGTAAAAACAAAAATTACAAACAAATTCCTATGCACACTGCATACATCGTATTTTGATGTGAAGAAACAAAACGGGAACAAATACAATATGTGGCCCGTGGGCCGTAGTTTGAGGACCACTGTGACTTAGACAATTAAACAGACAACATTTTTTAAACACTCTAAAACTCTCACATTCCAACTCACCCAATGCAAATAACAATGGGGAAAGTGAGGAAGACAACAGCAGCTGGGAATTTGGAGAGAAATCCTAACAGAGTTCCAAGTCCTCCAAAGCACAGGAACCCTATAAATGAGTACCAAAATCAGCATTTAAAATCTTAGCAAGGTACCTCAAGGAATAACTAGCCAAAGAAATTAAAAAATCCATAGATGAACAATTCAAGCAACTCAAAGAACTCTATCAGAAGATGAGAGAGAATCCAAGCAAATAGAACTAAGAGAACTAAAAAGCATACTAACAAGCCATAATAGCAAAATTACACACAGAGAGAATCACATGGATGAACTTAAAGATAAAATACAAGCCAACAACATAGTCAATAAAGAAGTGAGAAACAAAACATTGGAAGAAAATGCAAGGTACTTAATGAACAAAGGCAAAATAAATAATCTACAATTTATAGGAATACCAAAGAGGAGGGGGGAAGAGAACAAGTAGTGAGGGAAATAATGGCAGAGAATTTCCCCACTCTCTGGAAAGAGATAGCTATACAAATGCAAGAGGCAAAAAGAGTACCAAACAAAATAAACCCTAATAGATCAACACCAAGACATAGCAATCCAAATGGCAAAAAAGGAGATGAATTCTTCAAAGCAATAGAGGCGAAAAATTATCTCAAGTACAAAGAAAGGTACATAAGAATAAAACCAGATCTTCCATTTGATACAATTCAGGCAAGAGCATAGAGGAATGATATATTTAAACTATCCACTGAAAGAAACTTCCAACCTAGAGTTCACTACCCAACAAAACTCCTTTACATGGGAGGGAGGACTAAAAACATTCTTAGAAAAATAAGAACTCACAATATTTGTGCTAAACAAACCTACTCTAAATGAACTACCGAGTGATCATTTACACAAAACAAACCCCTAATTGTAACAATAACCCTACAAAAATTAATAGAATAACATCCTCTCTGACAATAATTTCCTTAAATGTCAATGAACTAAGCTCTTCCATTAAAAGGCACAGAGTAGAGGATTGAATCAGGAAACAAAATCCAGATATCTGCCACCTAGAGGAAATACACTTAAAAGTTCAGGACAAACACATGCTGAAAGTAAAAGAATGGAAATCAATTATACATGCCACTGGAAAACAAAAAATAAAATCCGAGACAGCTACATTTATGTTACACCAAACTGCATTCAACATCAAGAAACTACTCAGAGATAAAGATGGACACTACTTATTGATCAGGAGAACATTAGACCAAAAAGTACTAACTCTGCTCAACAGTTATGTGACAAATGCAGAGTCAGCAAAATATGTAAGGCTTTTGCCCACAAACCTGGAGAAACACATGGACAGAAATGGGACAGTAATGGGATATTTCAGCACACCATTATCACTACTAGCCAGAGCTACTTCACAGAACGGTATCAAAGACTTAAAAGCCGTAAATGAAAAACTAAAAAAACTAGGACTAATGGACTACTATAGGGTCCTCCATCCTCAGAAAGCAAATAAATATTCTTATCAAGCGCAAAAGTGGAACCTTCTCTAGAATATACCACACCTTAGGACAAAAATCTAAGTTACATAAAATTACAAATATAAAAATTATACCAAGCACCTCATCAGACCACAATGCAACAGAGATCAAGATTAAGTGTAAAAAGATGTGGAGAGAAATCGTGCACCAGAAGACTAAACAGCATCCTGCTCAACAACAGATGGGTCAAAGAGGAAATCAAGGAAGAAATAAAAATAAAAATATTCCATTAGATGAATTACCGTCAAAACAAATGGTCAAAATCTATGGACACAGCAAAAGCAGTAATTAGGAGGAAACTCAGCAATGCAGGTCTTCGTTAGGAAAGAGAAAAATGACGAAATTCTCAGTTTTAAGGGACAACTTAACTATCTGGAAAAATAGCAGTGAAAGAACTCAAACACAGAAGAAAAGAAATAAAATAAACAGCAGAAATAAACAACATAGAAACAAAGAAATTAATACAAAAATGGGGACCAGGAGCTGACTTTTTTAAAACAATAAACAATATAGACAAACCAATGGCAAGACTCACATGGAGAAAACTCAAATTGGATCACAAATGATAGGGAGAGATTATAACAGAACCTGAATAAATACAGTATGCACATAATGAGGGCTTATTATGAACAACTCTACTCAGTTAAATTAGAGAACCCAGAATAAATGAACAGATTCTTGGAAAAATATCCTCTTCTGTGAAATAATAAAGAGGAAGTTGAAAGCCTAAACAGGCCAATCACACTAAGGAAATTGAAACAGGAATTAAAAAACTCCCCAAGAATACGAGTCCAAGACCAGATGATTTTACAGGTGAATTCTATCAAACATTCAGAAAGAATTACTACCATTGATCCTCAGGCTCTTCCAAAACATTGAAAAGACAGAAATCCTCTTAAATTTGAATTACTTTTATTAACCTTATATCATGTTCATTCCCAAAGCTTACAAAGATTCTATCAAGAAAGCTGCAGATCAATTTCACTAATAAATATAGATGCAAAAATTCTTAATAAAATCATAGCAAACCGAATCCAAAAACGCATCATAAAGATTATATACCATGACCAAAGGGTTTCATTTAGGGATACAAGGATGGTTCAGCATATGCAAATCCATCAGCATCAAACACCACATCAACAAAGAGAAAGACAAAGACCATATATTAATTGGCATAGAGAAGGCATTTGACAAAATCCTACACAATTCATGGTGAAAACACCCAGTCAAAAGAGTTGGAAGGAGCCTTCCTCAATATAGTTTCAGCTATCTATTAAAAGCCCACAGCCAACATAATCTGTAATCATGAAAAACTAAAAGAATGTCTGCTAAGGTCAGGCACTAGGCTTCACTCTTATTCAACATATTATTAGAAGTCCTAGCAATAGAAATCAGATAAGAGAAGAGAAAAAAGGGAATTCAAATAGAAAAAAGGAAGCCAAATTATTTCTATTTGCAGATGATATGATGATATACATCAAAACCCTAAAGAGTCCAGAGAAACAATAAGCCAATACAACAATATGGCTGGTTAAAAAGTTAATGCACAAAAGATAGTAGCATTTCTTTATACAAATAACAAAACAGAAGAAAGAGATAATGGAGTCCATTCCATTAAAAATGGTATCTTAAAAAACAAGTACCTAGGAATAAATCTAGCAAGAGAGGCAAAAGACCCATACCATGAAAACTTGAAAACTCTTCAGAAAGAAATTGATGAAGACCAAGGGAATTGAAGAATGAATAACCTCACATGTTTTGGGTAGGAAGAATCAACAGAAACAAAATGATAATCTTACCTAGACTGCTATATAGATTCAATACAATCACTATCCAAATTCAGACATCATTTTTAAGGACTTAGAACAATGAATGATAAAGTTCTTGTGGAACCACGAAAGACCTAGGTTAGCTAAATCCATACTGAAAAATAATAAATTGTATGGCATCTCTTTACCTAATCTGAAGCTTTACTACAAAGCCATAGTTATCAAAACAGCATGGTATTGGAACAAAGACAGAGTCTCAGATCAGTGGGTTAGAACAGACTATCCAGAGATAAACCCCCAAATATACAGTTAAGTAATATTTGACAGAAGAGCCAAGAACTTGAAATGGAGCTAAGACAATTTCTTCAACAAATGGTGTTGGAACAACTGGATAACCTCCTGTAAGAAATGAAAGATTGGCTTTCTGTTTCTTCTCTGCTGACCTGGCCAACAAACATCTAAGACTACCATTGCCCTGGGACCCACCCTCGGTAAGAAGGACCCGCCCAACGCACGTGGGGCCTAACCTGCCTGGTGATTGGGAGCCCAGAGACTTTTAAAAAAGCCAACCATGCGGCCTGCTCCTTTCTGTTTCTTCTCTGCTGACCTGGCCAACAAACATCTAAGACTGCAAATGCTCCAAAACCCACTACCAAAAAGCACGGCTCCGCGGCCGCGCTCACCTTATAACCCTTGAATTCCTTTTTAGTACTTTGTAAGAAATACCAGCAGGCGTGCGCTCGGCCTTTCCCAGCCTCTTTTCCGCTGAGCTGCTACACCGAGGAAACCCTGAGCCACTAAGACCAAACCGTCTCTGGGGACCAGCTTCTGCCTCTTCCACCGAGCTGCTAAGACCAAGGCGCCGCTAAGACAGAGGTGTATCCAGAGACCAGCCTCCTTGGGCACCCAGAGACCTTAAAAAATAAAAAATAAAAAAATAACATCAGCCACGCGCTCAGCCTTTCCTCTGCCTATGGGTGACTATCCTTCCACTGTAACCTTACCTTACCCTCTTTCTTTGTATCTTTGTTCTCATAA
>PVKC010053845.1:0-10068 GCA_004027635.1 Crocidura indochinensis | reverse complement strand
ATTAACAAAATGTGACCTCATTTTATTTGATCCCCAGTGATTTACTACATGATTAATTTTCAGTAATGATTTGTTTCCTTCAAATAATAAATATACACACATAAACTCCTGATTAATCAAGAGTGGATTTAGTTTCATGTAACAGGAAAATAATAGTTTTTATACCTCCAAGCTAGTTTCCAAGTGAAACTATCGTTTACATCTACAGAAGTACCTACGTGGTTCGAATATAGCCCTGTAGACTGAGGGTCTGGTTCAATTTTAGTCAAATACTTCTCAGATTTCGCACCTAAGGTTATCTGTCAGCTGCCATCTGCACCTCAAGAAATAGATGTAAGGTGTAATATAAAAAGCACTGTAAAATATTACATGCCTAGAATATTTCAGATATTTACAAATATTATTTCTACTACTAATAGGTTCTTAGTTGCAAATATAAATGATGATGATTGTTATTATAATTATTTCTGCTTCTAGAGAAGCTAATGTTCTCAAGCCCAAATACAGGCTTCTTTGGGGTGGTTGTTAGGGGGTCAGATTCTCTGCATTCGAGGTAAATTTCAGGTCCTTTTACTGAGAAATCCTGTTTTTCACAGGAAAATACTTTAGGAAAATACCTAGAAGTCTAGAAGTACTTTATGGAATTTCCTCAGATGATATGAAGGACATACTTTCTACGGGGTGGGAGAGATAAAGTAACATGAAGCATGTGTCCTAGAATGCATATAGTGAAGCTTCCCTTAGATAATACCTATGATGGAAGGAAAGGAAGTTTTTTGGGCCAGAGTACAGTGGGGATAGAACTTGCTTTGGCATGCAGCTGTCTGGGATGGGTTCTATCCCCAGGATCCCATATGTTTCTCTGGACCTGCTAGGAGTGATTCCTGAATGCATAACCAGTAGTAAGCCCTGGACCCCATCACAAAAGCTCCCTGGGCCTCTCAAAAGCAAAGTAAGTTTGTTAGTTTCCACTTTTTTCACTCCTCAACCTTGCCAATCTGGAGATGAAGGATGAAACACTTATTTCTATCTTTCCTTTCTAACTCCCCTACACTTTAAGAGGATGAAAGGTAGTAGGTATCTTGGTACGTGGAAGGCTGTCTGTCCTGCCCTGTCCAATAGGTAACAAGATGTTGACCTGTTTACACATCATGTCCTTCCAGTACTTACTGGAATAAGAGAATAACCGAGGGTCTGAAAGACTAGGGAGTGGCTGTAGGGAGTATCTGGAAGGGGTAGCCAGTTGGAGCCAGGGAAGGTCTGAACAGAGACAAGGAAGAGGACGTCAGAAAAGGAAAGAAGAGATCTTTCCAGACCATTGCAAGTCATGGGAAATTTGTGAGTCTAGACTGCATCCAAAACAATGGTAGACCGTAAGGGAAGGGGAACCACTACTATAAACGTTCCTCTTTGACACATGATATAGGCCTCTAGACACAGTGTAGAGGTTCAGTGAGGACTGGAGTACTAGAAGTGATGGCCTTGCAGTACTGTGAAGGAGAAGTTCTGGCCTCAATTTTTGCACTTTCTCCTCAGTGATACACATTCAGGGGCACGATGGGCATGGAAACTTTACGGGGAAAAGATACAGACACTGACTAAGAATAACTGTTCTAGAATATACCTTTACTTTTCCTTTGTTTTTGGAATTTAACTTCATGGTGGCTGCTCCTGGAAGATGACTTGGCCCCAAACAGTAATAAACTTGAGGGGCCTTGCTTATTTGGAGGAAAATTCTTGGAAACTGCAGTATGAGAGCTTATGGAACTTCTGTAGGCAGTACTAAAATATTTCACTAGATTTAGTGTTGAACTCGTGGGACCTTAAGTAAGCATTTTGGATATGCCATTTCCCTCAGTAGACAAGGGTTCTTCTACAAGAAAAGAAAAAGACAAAGGTAATCATCTTCAACAGGCTTAAAGCTCAAGGGGCCCTAAAGATATGAGAGTGGTTAAGTTGCTTGCCATCTATACAGCTGACTGGGTTATATCTCCAGCACCTCCCTCAAGGTCCATCAGAAACCTTAAGCATAGAGGTTGAATAAGGACTGGAGTACCAGAAGTGATGGCCATGCAATACTGTGAAGGGGAGGATCTGGCCTCAATTTTGGCACTTTCCCCTCAGTGACACACATTCAGGGGTACGAAGGCCATGGAAACTTTACGGGGAAAAGATACAGACACTGACTAAGAATAACTGTTCTAGAATATACCTTTACTTTTCCTTTGTTTTTGGAATTTAACTTCATGGTGGCTGCTCCTGGAAGATGACTTGGCCCCCAACAGTAATAAACTTGAGGGGCATTGCTTATTTGGAGGAAAATTCTTGGAAACTGCAGTATGAGAGCTTATAGAACTTCTGCAGGCAGTACTAAAATATTTCACTAGATTTAGTGTTGAACTCTTGGGACTTTCAGTAAGCAGTTTGTATATGTCATTTCCCTCAGAAGACAAGGATTCTTCTACAAGAAAATAAAAAGACAAAGGTAATTATCTTCAACAGGCTTAAAAAGCAGGGGCCCTAAAGATAGGATAATGGGTAAGTTGCTTGCCATCTATATAGCTGATTGGGTTATATCTCCAGCACCTCCCTCAAGCCCTCAGAAACCCTAAGCACTGCCAAGTGTGGCGTTCCCCCCCCCCCCAAATCACAATAGTCTTAAAGCTCAAATTCTCTTAAAAGGTGAAAACTCTAGAATAATCTCCAAAAGTTTACTTAAAATTAATTACAATCATAATACATAATACTTGTGTTATCCCATCCCTGGTATTTGCAATAATGAATGCTATCTTGAAATTCAGACCAATTCCATGACATTCTCTATGTTCCTCATGGCAACTAGCTCTATGCAGTCTTTTTCACAAGGCTATGAACAAGCACATCAACAAAGCATTCTTTTTGTCATTTTGTTTTGTACAGTATTGAGGTTCAAGTGTTCTGCAGCTGATTTAATCCCGGGCCCTAAAATATTCATTTTTTAGAAACGTAGTCCGTAAGGTCAGAGAGCTATCTAGCCGGTAGCATGCTTGTTTGGACATGGTCGAATTCTGTTCAATCCCGAGTACTACTAAGAGTGATCTCTGAGCACAAAGCCAGGAAAAAATTTGGAGCATCATCAGGTGGGGCTCCAAACCAAACCAAACCAAACCAAACCAAACCAAACCAAACCAAACCAAACCAAACCAAACCAAACCAAACCAAAGCAGTTCTTCAGAAGTATTTGTTATAATGTGATCACACATTGGCTTGTAACTTTTGCTTACTACTAAAGTACTTAAAACTTTCATGAAGAACTAGGCTTTTTCTATCTTGTTTGTTTGCTTGTTTGTTTGGGGGCCATACCCGGTGACACTCAAGGGTTACTCCTGGCTATGTGCTCAGAAATCGCTGCCACATTTCTATCATTTCTTTTCTTTCTTTCTTTTTTTTTTTTTTGTTTTTGGGTCACATCCGGCAGTGCTCAGGGGTTACTCCTGGCTCTACACTCAGAAATCGCTCTTGGCAGGCTCGGTGAACCAAATGGGATCCCGAGATTCAAATCACTGACCTTCTGCATGCAAGGCAAACACCCTACCTCCATGCTATCTCTCCGGCCCCCTTTTCTATCATTTCTATATTAATTTTTAACAATACAAAGCTAAATGGAAAGTATTACTATACTTGCTTTTCATCTAAGAATAAATAGTAACTATGCACTTCTAAATGAAATTAAGTGTCGGACCAAACTACCAAAGGTCTAAAAGACCTACCACTAGGCCTCACAAACTGATCTGGGAAAAATACATTCCCCTTACCCACCACCCAAGATAAGACACTAAGTGATAGTAATAACTGGTACTCCCGCTCCTGATGTGCAAACACTAATTACCTTTAGAGACATACACATTGGTTTTGGTTAGCTTGGGAGGGAGTGGAACAACATAAGGTGGCGATTGCTCAGAAGGTCGTTTAGTAGTTTTCTTTTCTAAGTCTTCTTTTTCTGTTTTCAAAAAAAGATGTCTGTGGTAACTAATTAATATACTCAAACATTTTCATATTATCAGTGTAGACCACTTTAGTTTCTAAATAATTTGCCTATTAGAACTTCAACAATTTTCAATTGCTTGTTTATGAAAAATATGTTTTCTTATTTTCAGTGCAACCATATTCAATAGTCAAAAAGCATGTCCTGAGAAGTTTGTCTAGGCTTCATTTATCCTGAGTTCTAAATATTTCAGGAGGCAGTGAAGCAATCAATGTATTTAAAGGTCTGGAAAAATTTCTCCCAGAAGCAAATATATTAAGAACTCATAGAGAATTTAAGGAGAAAATAAACTACAAGGGTTTCCCAATGTTCCAATGGCAACATTCCTAACTGAGGGTTATCTTTACAATGCATTGCTTATTTATAACTGAATCACAGGATTTTCTGCTGAAATTATTACTATTTAAGATATGATTCTCTAAGTAAAAACAGCTGAAACAATCGAATTATCTATAAAGAGCAATCAATGCTTTCATAAAACCTCCAACTAAAAGTAAAATGAAAATATAAATCTAAAACGCTTGGTAGTAGACTTCTACAGAGAAGAAAAAGTCAAACATTATCTGTTTCAAAAATATCTGGGACCAGAAATGTCTCTTACCATCATCTGATGAGCTACCTTTAATCATTCACATGGTTTACTGATTAATCAAACCAAACTAACCAGTCTGAGAATTCTTATCATGTGATGTCATTTTTATTTTAATGATGGACTAAAAAACACTTCGAGTGATTAACAACTATTTCTAGAATTAAACATTCAAAGTCCAACAAAAAATAGAGGATGGTGTCAAGATGACTAAAAAGAAACAAAACTCAGAGTGGTACAATGACACTAAGACAAAGACCACACAAACAACAAATTAAACAGAGTAACACATGGGGTCCTGCTGAGAAAATCCATTGGAAAAACTAGCTGCTGTCTCTAAGTCTGGACTGAAAGCTGGGGGAACTTTGCCTGTGGACAGGAGAACCAAAATTCAACTCCTAGATTTAAATTTCTACTCAGCAAAACTTGAGAGGGAAGCAAGACAAATGGCAAGAAAAAAAATAAATCCAGCAAGAGTCAAAAACCTCAGAAGGATAGAAAACTCACCACTTTTAGCAGTGGGCAGAAACACCAACTTTTACCCACACCAAAAAATAAAACCCACCTGCTCCCCCCATGACATGCCTGACTGATTGTATAGATAGAGTAAAAGGCTTTCTCATCACTGACCAAGCAGTGGAGCAAAGATAAACAAATGGGACTATATTAAACTGAAAAGCTTCTGTACCTCAAAGGAAATGCTTACCAGAATAGAAAGACTGCCCAGAGAACGGGAGAAATTATTCATCCAACTTTCATCTGGTAAGGGGTTAACATCAAAGATAAATAAGGCACTGGTAGAACTTTGAAAGAAAAATATTCAAGCCCATTCAAAAATGGGAGAGAAGATATCAACAGAACCTTCCTCAAAGAAATACAACTGGCCAAAAGGTACATGAAAAAAATGCTCCACCTCATTAATCTCTAGGGAGATGCAAATCAAAATGAAAATATGATATGGTTTCACACTACAGAGACTGGCACATATCAAAAAGATCAAGAACAACCAATGCTGGTGTGACAGGGACAATGAGACTCTCATTCATTGTTGATGGGAATATTGACTGGTCAGTCTTTTTGGAAAACAAATGAAAGTTCCTCAAAAATTAGAAATTGAGCTTCCATTTGACCCAGAAATATTGCTCTTGAGAATATAACCTGGAGTCTAAAAAAACAGTGTAGAAAATGCTTCTGCATTCCTATGTTGATTTGTACCACTAGTCACAATAGACAGAATCTGGAAACAATAAGTGCCCCAGAAGAGATGAAACTGGTACAACTACACAATGGAATACTATGCAGCCATTAGGAAAAATGAAGTCATGAAATTTGCTTATATGTGGATGGATATGGAGCATATTGAATGAAATTAGTTCAGAAGGAGATGGGCAAAAAGAATTATCATATGCATTTGTAGTATATAGAAAAGGCAACAAAATAGTATGAGAACAGTACTAAAGACAATAGAAACGAGGGACAATAAAACTAGTCCGTGGCAAATTTTCCATTTGCCATAATGGATGATGATAGTTTTTCAACTATCATTGTCATAATAGTTGGAAATCGTCACTCTGAACTAGAACTGGCTGCTAAAAAAAGGTAAAGTGATATACAGGATACTCTTTCAGTAACAATACTGCAAACAACAGTGCCTAAAAGGGAAAAAAGGAAAATAGAGAAGAAATGTCTCTGTCATAGAAGCAGACTGGGGTTGGTGGTGGGTGAAAATTGGGGACATTGGTGGTGGGAAGCATAAACTGGTGAAGGGACAGATGTTGAAACACCTATGACTGAAACTAAACCATCAACAATTTTGTAAGTGCATATTTCACAGTGATTCAATAAAAAGAAAAAAAGGCTTTCTGAAGTGACTATGAAAAGCTGGTGGTAGACCTATCTCTGATTTCTATGATTGTGGGGTACACACCAGAGGTGCTCAGAGGTTACTCCTCACTCTACACTCAGGAATACTCCTAGAGAGCTTAGGGGAATATACAGGATGCCAAGAATGACTCAGGTCGATTTCCCATATCAGGTCTACTTTCTCTATTGATCATTTGTTTAGACAACTCGGTATAACCACAGGATGTTCCTTCCCTAAGCCAGCTTGAACTTGGTGATACAGGCTGTCGGATTACAGGGCAAATACAAATACCCCAAATGACACCAGGGCTTACTGGGGTTTTAGGTGGTATAACATGGACTTACCTAGTCTTAGGGATACAGCTGACTCAGTAAAGCTTGTAATCAACCCCAGTTGCATTATATAACTGCTGTAGGTCACATGTAACTCTACATCTCTGGCGGTCTTCCAGACATATACAATTTCAAAGCAATAGTCACAGACTAAATCTGGTGAGCATGAGCCCTTGATCAGTGTTCAGGTCAGCTCATGCACAGAGTTCTACTCCTACGAACAGGCTAAATGAAAGAAATGGAATGGCTTTGAAACCAGCTCTGCAAAAATACTAAATTGTTTTATTAAAGACAAAGAAAAGCACAGAGAAAAAGGCACATTAATAAACAAAATAGGGGGCCGGTGAAGTGGCGCTAGAGGTAAGGTGTCTGCCTTGCAAGCGCTAGCCAAGGAAGGGCCGAGGTTCGATCCCCTGGCATCCCATATGCCCCCTCCAAGCCGGGGACAATTTCCGAGCACTTAGTCAGGAGTAACCCCTGAGCATCAAGTGGGTGTGGCCCCCCAAAAAAAACAAAAAATAAATAAACAAAATAGGACTGTGGAACTAGGTGACTCTGCCGTGTCTCTGAAGCACAGTAGACATCTTGGGCCTTGTCTCTGCTTACTTCGGCCTGGAAACTTTGATCTTCTCCAGAATCCTTCCCTGAGGACTGGCCTTCCCCTGAGGTGAGTCGTCCTAGCCACAATTGATGTAGCCAGAGTAGTGTGACCTGAGCGCAGCCCCATACTCCACCTAGCTGATGAATACCACTACAACGCATAGAAAAATCCACATTACACATGTAACAATAGGGAAACAATGCAGGCCAACACCAGGCATAGACAATGAAAATGGGAACTCCGATGTCCCAAAAACGGTCAGTCTCCTAGTAAGTCTCTCAGATATGGAGTTTAGAGAAGAAATATGGACAATGTTCACAGAACTTAAAGAAAGCATAGACCGAGTTGAACGGAACACTAATAAGAATCAAGAGGATATGAAGATAAAAAACAGAAAGTCTCTCCAATAGGGTAACAATCAGCTGAGGATAGAATTAGTGAGCTGGAAGATGAGATGCATAACAACTTGATATCAGGCCTGAAACCATAAGGTATATAGAACAACACATAGGCAAAACACTATATGACATTGAGACTAAAGCCATCTTAAAGGAAGAAACAGCACTCTCCAAACAAGTGGAAACGAAGATAAACAGATGGAACTATATTAAGCTGGGAAACTTCTGCACCTCAAGGGAAATAGTGCGAAGAGACAAAGCCAACTACAGAATGGGAGAAAGTATTCACCCAATACCCACCAGACAAGGGGCTAATATCTAAGATATACAAGGTACTGACAGAACTTAATAAGAAAAAACATATAACCGCATCAAAAATGGGGAGAAGAAATGAACAGACACTTCCTCAAAGAAGGAATACAAATGGCCAAAAGACACATGAAAAAATCCTCCACATCATTAATCATCAGGGAGATGCAAATCAAAACTACAATGAGGTACCATCTGACATCACAGAGACTGGCACACATCACAAAGAACAAGAACAATCAGTGCTGTAAGGATGTGGAGAGAAAGGAACTCTTATTCACTGCTGGTGGGAATGCAGTCTAGTCCAGCCTTTATGGAAAACAATATGGAGATTCTTCAAAATATGGAAAATAGAACTTCCATATGATCCAGCTATACCACTCTTAGGGACATACCCTAGGAACACAAAAATACAATTAAAAAATCCCTTCCTCACACTTATATTCATTGCAGCACTATTTACAATAGCCAGACTCTGAAAACAACCAAGATGCCCTTCAACAGATGGATAAAGAAACTGTGGTACATATACATGAATGAATGTTAATGCAGCATCAGGAGAGATGAAGTCATGAAATTTTCCTTTAAGTGGATGTACATGAAATCTATTATGCTAAGTGAAATAAGCCAGAGGGAGAGAGATAGACACAGAATAGTCTCACTCATCTATGGGTTTTAAGAAAAATTAAAGGCATTATTATAACAAGGCCCAGAGACAATAGAGTCTGGAAGGGCTAGAAAGACAGGCTCACAATTTGAAGCTCACCACAAAGAGTGGTGAACTGTTAGGGAAATAACTACACTAACAACTAATATGACAACATTAAAGAATGAGAGAAATATAATGCCTGTCGCGAATACAGGCAGCGATGGGGGAGAAGGGGAGACATTGGTGGTGGGGATGTTCCATTGGTGATGGGGGGTGTTCTGTTTATAACTGAAACCCAACTACAAACATGCTTGTAATCATGGTGCTTAAATATTTATATTAAAAACATAAAATAGGGAAAATGAGAATTATAAAGGAAGTGATTATAAATTTAAGACATATTTACTTTAAAGTTTATACACATTTAACTTCTGACATATACTAGAGTGGTACCTTCAAAGCAAAAATAATCAGAAAAACTAGTAAGAAGGAAATGAAAAAGAATGAAAACTAGTAAGAGGGAAATGTAAAAGTGGGGAATCTGAAAGGTTAGTATCAAAGTGCAAGAAGAGAAAATAAGGGAAAGCCAAAATCAAACTGCAAAAATGTTCAAAATCCTCAGATAAATGACAATAAATTATTTTCTGTCAGTACTTTCTCTAAATATAAATGGACTGAACTCTACAATCAAAAGGCACAGTGACTGTAAGGATTTAAAAGCCAACCTTTGGTGTTTATAAGAGATACACCTGAACTTTCACTAGAGTAATGGGCTCAAAAATAATCATACAGGCAAAAAGTAGTCTATAAAAATGAGAGGAGGCCAGAATTTTCTCAAGCAAAATAGAATTCAAACTAAGGAAGGTAATAGGGTAATACAGACTAAAGAAGAGAAAGGAATGTGGCTAAAAAGAAATAACACTGTTAATATGACCACCTTACTCAAATTATTAGTCAATGCAGACTCCATCAAAATTTTAAAGGAACTCTTCTAGAATAAAGAATAATACTAAAATTGTATGCCAAAAACTACCAACTAGTCAAAGCAATTATGAGAAAAAAGAAGATGGGAAGCAATGCATTTCCTGAACTTAAAATATACTATAAAGTGGTAATAATTAAAACACTGGTACTGGAATAACAGCATATTTTCAGATCAACAGAATAGAATGAAAGTCCCAGAAACAAATTCTCAAATATATGCACAGATAATTTTACAAGGGTACTAGGAGCATTATGTGGTGCAAAGAAAGTCTCTTCAACAAATGGTACTAGGAAAACTGGTTAGCATATGTCAACAAA
>PVKC010053844.1:0-10068 GCA_004027635.1 Crocidura indochinensis | reverse complement strand
CTATCCTTTTAAGAAGAATGCATAAGGGCAGTTGGTCGGTGGAGTGTTTGCCTTGCGCACAGCCAATCCAGGACAGATGGTGGTTCAAATACCTGCATCACATATCGTCCCCGAGCCTGCCAGAAGCCAGAAGCGATTACTGACACAGAGCCAGAAGTAATCCATGAGCGCGGTGGGGTGTGACCCAACAACAAAAGGAGGAGAAGAGGAGGAGGAAGAGAGGGAGGAGGGGAGGAGGGGAAAAGAGGAGGAGGAGGAGGGGAGGAGGTGGAGGAGGAAGAGTTCATAGAAATGTTTATATTTCGCTGTTTATATACATTGTTGATATTTTATTATTTCATTGGTTTGGTGAGATTGATGCCTCTAGCTAACTCTTAGATCATTCCCTGCTTTCTCACTTCTTCACTCACCTTTGAGATAGCATGGGGGTAAGGTGTTTGACTTTCATGCAGAAGGACTCTGGTTGGAATGCTGGCATCCCATATGGTACCCCCTATCTGCCAGGAGCGATTTCTGAGTGTGAAGTCAGGAGTGACCCCTGAGCACTGCCCACTGCCGGGTATGACCCAAAAACAAACAAAACAAAAACAAACAAAAACGCACCTAGGATTGATTAGACTTAATTAGCATAACTGGTGCCTTTTATTTTGTTAAATAAGCCCTGGGTGAATTATCTTTTCTCTGTTAACTGGTGAATGAAAGATAGCTTGGCTGAGTTCAGGTTCAGTTTGATCCACCAAGCTGAAGCCCCTTGGCTCTAAGCTCTTCTCCCTTGAATCTGTCTAGTTTTTGTATTTGTGATGATCCTGCTCTAGACTCATCCTAGGGCAAGGAGAGACACAACAGATACTCACTATGATATACTTCAGTGGGTATTAGAATATGTGTGCTGAGCTGGAGAGCAAAACATGGGGTTCTTGTAACAGAGAAAGAGGGAATATGGGTTCTTGGTGTATAAATATAAGCATCTCTGCCATAATCACCTATTAGATTTTGTGGATTTTTTTTCCCTAAATTCAATATTCAGCCCAGTATGTAGCTCCAGATTTGATGACTTTATCAAACATCACTTGGAAGCTACCTCAAAATCAACTTAAACAAATCAAGATCTGTGTTATTCCATCATAAAATCAACAATGAGTAGTTGCACTGTTGATCTTACTCAAGATAGAAAATTAAAATAATAAGAGCTATTATTAGTGACATTAAGTTCCATGTGCTTTACTCTGTGAAAGAATCTTTGCTAAGAGTTTTACAAGTGCTTTCATCCTTATTCTATATCACAATTCAATTGTTTTTGGTTTTATTTTTGGATCACACCTGGCAGCGCTCATGAGTTACTCCTCGCTCCGTGCTCAGAAGTTGCTTCTGGTAGGCTTGGTGGATCATATGGGACGCCGGGGTTCAAAGGAGAGTCCTACTTGTGTTGACTGCAAATTTTGCTATCGCTCTGACCCCCACAATTCAATTTTAAATAAGGTTCATGCCCTTGATCTCATGTGTTATTATAATATATTCTAGAAAGAATTCAACATTTTCTATCCATTTTTAATGTGAGGACCAGCCCAGCACTGCCCAGGCAAGCACAAGCATCACCAAATGTGGAGCCTAGGCTGCTATGACTTGTTGAGGAATTGAATTCCAGTCCTATATATGTTAAAGCATATGATCTGCCATCTGACCCTGAGAAGTTATTTTTTTTTAATATGATCAAATTGCAGTTCAAATATTTGGCCAAGCAAAACTGAAATTAGAGAAGGATCAAGAACAAAATATCAATGATTCAGACCTCACTTCTGTACCTTTCCAGTCCTGCTTTTATATACCTGTGTGAACAAAGGAGTTACCAAGAATAACCAGGAACAAGTAAAGTCATCAGTGAAAACTACTGTCTTTTCTACCTCTCCTCAGCCAAATAAGGAGATTGAGACCAATATCTTATGAGATTTTTGCTTCTTGAAAAACAGAGATTCCCAGGATTATCTGGTTTATTGTGCCCTCCCTCCGAAATATATGTTCTTTAAACAGCAAAGTGTGCCCCTGGATCATTGCAGTGCCCCGTGGGGGCATTTATCATCCACTTTTGAAACACTAATATGTAAGGATAATACTATCTTTGGTATATTTATAAAATTGTAATAGTACAAATTTGGGATGATATGGAAAGAAGAATATAGAAAAATAATGACAGGGGATGTGGCCAACGAAACCAAATTGATCTACAAAATAAGTGATAGCAGGTTGAAGGGATAGTGCAGGGGTAAGCAGATGACACTGGATCCTTCTAAGAATAATCCCTGAGCATAGAGAGGTGGCGCTAGAGATAAGGCATCTGCCTTGCAAGCACTAGCCTAGGACTAGGTTAGATCCTAGACTGTGGTTAGAACCCCCTTCCCCCTCCTCGCATTCCATATGGTCCCCCACAGGTCAGGGGCTATTTCTGAGCGCATAGCCAGGAGTAACCTCTGAGTGTCAAATGGGTGTGGCCCCCCAAAACAAAAAAAATTCAGATTTTTAAAGAGATAGAGTTACATGTTGGCTGTCACAGTGACTGACTATGTAAACAAACTGGCTAGATGTATGCCTGGCAATTTAGAAAGGCTTCAAAATCTGTGGGAATGGAGATTATAGGACATTGTAGTAACTAAACAACTTTTCCCTCAAACAATAAAATTGAATGGAATATTATTTTTCTCTGGACTTTGACCCAAAGACATATGATTATTGAAAAGAGATTGAAGATGTAAAACTTATGGACTTTAATAATAGTACAAATCTGTTGTGTTTTCATCTGGGATTGCCAAAATACTTAGGCTCTCTCTCTTTCTCTCTCTCCCCACTCTCCCTCTCTCTACATCCCTCTCCCTCTCTTCACTCCTCTTCCTCTCCCCTCTCTTCTTTCCCATCCTTCTCTTTTCCTCTCTTCTTTTCCCTCCATCCTTCCCAATCTCTCTACTCTCAGCTTGGTAGTTGCAATTGTATCAGAATGTAAAGCAAGACAGAAAACAAAAACAGCTCCCCTTCCATAAAGGTTAACTTTATTTGCTTCCATGAATGTTAAACTCTGCCTAAGTAGCAAATGAATGGCCAACTACAACCCAGTTAATGTGCAGTCTTGGTTGAGGAATTCATTGACTGAAATATTAACCCTGCCCCAGGATGGATCTTTCCATGCTTCCTGACAAATAAGACATCTGTAAAGGCTTCAACAAGTTTTGTATTTATCTGCTGTGGGATGACTTTAAAACTCCTGAAATTACAAAGGCACTCCCTAAAATGCATATCTGGTGAGAAAACCTGAAATTATCACTGAACCCAAACGTTTGAACACAAGGAGCAACTGTTGACTAATGATTATTGAGTTATGTTGACCTGTGAGGTGCTGTATAATTTATATATTAAAAATCTACTATCTATGATTAAACTGAACAGGAATTTCAATAGTCACACATGCTGTGAGGGAACATTGCATAGATATTTTCCAGATAAATTATTAAAACTTTAAGAACCTGGGGGCCGGAGAGATAGCAAGGAGGTAAGGTGTTTGCCTTGCATGCAGAAGGAAGGTGTTAGAATCCCGGCATCCCATATGATTCCCCGAGCCTTCCAGGAGCAATTTCTGAGCATAGAGCCAGGAGTAACTCCTGAGCACTGTCGGGTGTGACCCAAAAACCAAAACCAAAACCAAAACAAAAATAAAAAACAAAAACTCTAAAAACCTTGGGGATATGGAGAGAAGTCCAAAGCTGGGCTGTTTCAAATGTATTAATTAAATGGTTACAAATTCTAGGAAAAATGTAGAATATATTCTAAAAAACATATTAGTGGGGGAAATGTAGCAAATAGAAAAATAAATGAAACTTTCTATTGCTCTTATCCTGATTATCAGGTAATATTCAAAGAGCTCTTTATATTTGCCCTTAAAGCATCCATTAACAATACTAATAGATGTCTAGAGTACAGGCGGGGGTTGGGGGGGTGGAGGGAGATTTAGGACAATGGTGATGGGAACGTTGCACTGGTGATGGGTGGTGTGCTTTACATGACTGAATACCAAACACAATCATGTATGTAATCAAGGTGTTTAAATAACATATATTAAAAAATACTAATAGGTGTTCAATGAAGTCTTCTAAGAAAATCTAAATCTAAAAGGGCTTTTTTCTTATTGTTTTATGTGGGGAGGCTCTAGTTTGGGGGCTGCTGGTGATGAGTACCCCTACTTTTCTTTTCTCCAGGACGTATAATAATTTATTTTCTGCCTTTGCAGTTATCTCATAGGATTAGTAGTGCATATTAAAATGCCTTAGAAATACACAAAAGCACATCTTGGTCCAAATAATATCTGGTATTTCCTATCTACTGGCACTGTCTCCTTGTAGGATGTAGGCTTTATTAATAAACACTTTCCTTTAGGTTCAACAACTTGTCAAGTACTTTGGTGAGTATTCAGCAATAAAAGAATAACATCATAGAATAATTTTAATTGTAGGGAATGGGTTGCATATAGCTCTTGGGATACAGCTCTTGAGGTATAGCAGACCTCAAACTACGGTCCGCAGGCCACATACTGTATTTGTTCCCATTTTGTTTCTTAACTTCAAAATAAGATATATGCAGTGTGCATAGGAATTTGTTCGTAGTTTTTGTTTTTACTATAGTCCGGCCAACAATCTGAGAGACAGTGAACTGGCCCCCTGTTTAAAAAATTTGAGGACCCCTGCTAGACCTTCAATATCTGAGACCCTAAATTATATCCCCCAACACAGCAAAGTATAAAGACTTATAGTTTCAGATACATAGCACACATAAATTTTTGGTTTAGGGTGTATTTCATTTATCATACCCCAAACTCTATATTGATCAGGAATGGCAATATTTTATTTAACTCTATATCTGCACTGACGGTAGTTTAAAGTGTTAAGTAGATCATAAGAAAAATATTGCTGAACTCTGAGACATATTTCCATATTTGCTACATTTAAAATGGAAGTTGTCTGTGTCACCTGCTACTGCATTAGCAAATTTTAAGGCATTCATTTCATGGTACATGGTGGGAAACCAAATGTTGGTTGATGAAAAAAATCTCATAGCTGGCCAACTTGCTTCAGTACATTATTACCTAAAAGTGAGCAATTTCTTTATCATTTGAAGGTGGCCTACTTACCCTTACATACCACACAGAATCTCAACAGCTTTTTAAGTAGTGCATTTATTCAAAGTTGGCTTTCATAGTGTTTGACCTACATTGTTCACCTTCTTCACTACCTAAAGATATAGTGGTAAGTTATTAGACTCAGGACAAAATTTTGTCAGTATTTACTTTTCTGAGGTTTTCTTTATGATGGTGTACTCTGAATATAAATGAAAAAACGTGTTTATATACATTGTTTCCTTTATCTAGAATATTATCTCACTTATATTTAGCCTTTAGACCAGGGGTGGTGAAAAGGATTTTTACCCTCACTCAAAATGGCAAAATGCAATATGTGTTTAATATATTATTGTTAAAATTATATGCTTTCGTGTGAGTGTTTGTCTGTTTTGGCAGGTCACTGCGTGGTGTGGCTCTCTGATTCTCACAGTTTAAAATTTTGGCTCTTTGTGTCGAACTTGTTTGCAACCCCTGCTTTAGACATTCAGCTTATCTTCAGCAAAGGTCTTAAGATACCATTGAGTGCATAATATAAATGTTTCAAGACACAAAAAATATGTGGGTTTTCATGTCTGATCTTAAAATCAGAAAATATTTAGGGACCTCCACAGTGCTGCTTGGACATTAAGTAGACCAATATTTGGTAGTTACAAGGATCAAACTTAGGATCTTGAATCTATAATGCTTGTTTGTGCTCCAGCTCTTGTGCTATCTCCAAGCCCCAAAGACATAGTCAGACTAGTTATTAATTTATTATAATAATTAATATTACTCTTATCAATTCAATATTAATGTCAGCTATATATAAAAATAATTGTTTTGCATGACAAGACTTTCAAGAAAAGAGTAGCCTTAAATAATTTTAAAATCCTCTTCACTGTTTTTTTTTCTTTTTTTTTTGGTTTTTGGGTCACACCTGGCAGTGCTCAGGGGTTACTCCTGGCTCCATGCTCAGAAATTGCTCCTGGCAGGCACGGGGGACCATATGGGGCACCGGGATTCGAACTGATGACCTTTTGCATGAAAGGTAAACGCCTTACCTCCATGCTATCTCCTGGGCCCCTCTCTTCACTGTTAAGAGAGAAAGCTTGTTCTTATTCTTCATTCACTGTGTTAGGTCACACATGATAGAGCCTCTAGAATGTGATGGAAAAAAGGCAAATGCCATCTTACTATTTTTATGAAAATAGGTTTGACCTCAAAAACCATCTAAAAGTGTCTCAAGGACTCCCTGGGATCCCCAGACCACTCTTTAGAAAGTGCAGTTTGAGGAATTATAACTGTTTTTGTACTTCCTGTGGCTATATTATTTGAAAGTATAGTAATGCGTATTTCCTAAAGCTAATCGGGAGTTGTGTGCAGATTTTAAATAAATGAAATGGAAATGTCCTTTGCCCTCGCTTTTTCAGTAAGAATGTGATAAGCAAAATGTTTCCTTTCTCTCTTTTTCTAAGCGCTTTAGTTTTCCATGTCTGTAATAATGTGTTGAGATTTGATTGGTCATGTGCCCTTAGAATTGGGTATTACATGGCATTTTACAAAGGTTAAAAATTGTGAATTCACTGAAGAGTTAATTCAGCAGTTTGTCGCAGAAGCCATAATCGCCACAAAAATTGCAGAGAAACAAAAGAACACTAAAAATTGGATGTGTATTTATCAATTAAGTGGTAAATAGGTTTTGGAGTAGGAAGAAATCGAATCTTAAGAAATTTCAAAGAAAAGAAAAGAAAGGTAAAGTTTTGGGTCTTTTCTGTGCTAAGTACTTTTTTTTGCTAAATTAAATAGAAGACATAGCTTCATTGTGTAAAAATCTTGAGTAAATTTAAAAAGAATAAATATTACAGTAGGTGCAAAGTAAATGAGAAACAAGTGGAATAATGAGAGCACGAAACATATATGAAAGGCAGATTGATTTATAAGCAGTAATGCTTAGGTTCTCATTCTGAAGCTCTCCTATAGCAGCTGTGACCTAGAGAAGTTATCAGGTGAGTGATTTATTGTTGATATCGGCCGCCTCTGTGGTGTTAGAAACACTGGAGTCATTCCCTAATGTTCTCTACACAGTAGTATATGTCCGAAGTTTCTGTGTTTGACCTTCTCCATACTAGGTACCACAGAGGAAAACCCAATTATGGTAGAGGGTTTACCAGGAACACACTTTGCAATGTTTGAGGGACTTTGGGGGGTGATACCGTGCCGGGTGTGAAATCTAACGCCTTGCATATAACAAAGGATATGCTTCTCTCCTGTGCTAATCCCCCCAGACTCTCCCACCACCCCACCTCCCACCCTCACACCCCCTCTCCCCACGCAAGAGCTACCTCATATTTGAGTCTAAGCTTGCTCAAGTTACTGGCCCAGTTTATTTTGCTTTATTTTGCACAGTATTGTCTGGGAATGGCATACTGCTTTAATCTCATCTGAAGTTTGTTTTAATTGCTGCAGAAGTCTTCGCTGTGCTAGAAAGGAGAAAAAACAGGAAGAAAACAAATTAAACAAAAACAGTGATTAACTTAGGTTATGACATCACAGTTTTAATCTCCAGACAGACGCTGAAAAAATTATTTTAAAAGCAGTCCAGTAAGTGGTTATATTACATAGTGTGTGGACATATGGCATAAAATTGTTTTACATAACATAAAACAGTCTCACGTTATGTAAATGTGTGTCTATGACTTGAAGTAAAATCACCACTATACCTCACGCCACACTGGGGAAGTGAGGATAGAATCTTCTAGAAATCTATGTTAGGTGACTGAAAGTTCATTTGTCAAGATGGCAACTTCAATACCGAAAAAGTATGCTAAGGTTTTCACACATTTATTTCATGAAACAGGAATAGGGATTGTGAGCAGTCTGATCAGTGTAATCTCTCTGTTCTATAATGTTAAAAAAATGTATGAGGAATCAATTGAATGAACTCAAAGTTACATATGGGTAGATGGTGTTGATGTGGTTAAGTTTCTATATTAAAAATAATAGGAATGGTCATATTTTAGTGAATAAATATCATAGAAACATTTTTCTTCAGTGAGTTCTTATTTCTTTCTTTCTTTGGTTTCTGGGTCACACCCGGCAGTGCTCAGGGGTTACTCCTGGCTCCATGCTCAGAAATTGCTCCTGGCAGGCACGGGGGACCATATGGGTCACCGGGATTCGAACCGATGACCTTTTGCATGAAAGGCAAACGCCTTACCTCCATGCTATCTCCCGGGCCCTCTTATTTATTTCTTTATTTTGTTTTTTGGGTCACAACCAGCAGCATTCAGGGTCTACTCCTGTCTCTGTGCTCAGAAATCTCTCTGGCCTGGGGGACCATATGGGATGTCAGGGATCAAAACTACATCAGCCGAGTGCAAGGCAAATGCCCTAACGCTGTACTACCACTCAGGCCCTTCACTGAGTTCTTAATAAGCAATTCTAATAATGTATAGGATAGCAAAAATATTGGAATGTGAACTTTTCTAGCACTTGGCCTAAAACACTTGTTAGCTTAGCCCCTAAATGCTTGTTGATGATTTACCCTATCTTTTACTGGTACCATAAGAGCAGCCCCACAGAAAATATTCATTAAGTTAATGTTAAATTCATTGAACTTAGCAACACATCACTAACTCTTCCTTTCTGATTATGCAAATCTCATCCTTATCTTAATATGTGCTTCCTTCAATTTGGTTAAGTGCATTTATAAAGTAAATGGCAGGAGAGCCAATATTTCAAACAGAAGCCATTCTTTTTAAAAAGAAAAAAATAACTAAATGTATTGGAATGCCTCTAAAAGTAAAATATTTAGCACTTAATTGCAGATGGGTAATGTTAAATATCCCATTCATTATTATTACTACTACATGCCTGAATAAATTTTACCATAAGCATTAAGCAAGTAGGTAAACAAAGAAATAACACTTCATGTGATGAATGCCAATATAAAACACGTTTAAACTGTTCTGTCAAGAGACAAGCCTCAAAATGCTAACTGCATTCCTTCATTTCTCTGCAATCATCTGAATACATAAATTCAAATTGCACCTTTTAAAACTCCAAATTGAGGCTTTTGAAATTTCTGAAAACGCATGGGCTTGAAAAAGCAGATTATAACAAGGTCCTGGTGGAAATTTGGCACCATCTTTTTTCATGTTTCAAAGTATAAAAAAAAAAACCGAAGCAAGAAATGACTACCAAATGTTTTCTTATTTAAAAAGATACACTTTTTGAAAAACTTAAAATTATCAGAAAGTTTTCCACCAGTGTTGTTAAAAATAGATTATGGAAAATAGTTTGCACAGAGCTTATACTTTTTAAAATCATAATTTACTTTATCTTAAGTTCTTAAGTTTTCTAAATTAGTATACAGTTAATATCCATAAAATAATATGCAAGTCGCTGTCTTTCAAACTTAAGCTGAAGGTTAATTAGAAAATTCACTTAATTATTTAGAGTGTACAGATGAGTCTCAAATACTTTCAGTACTCAAATATATTGTAAACAGAGAAAAATTGCAAATTTATACTAGAAGGACAGTGATTCTTCACAAATTAATTTATTGGTTTAATGGGATCCTTGTCAAAGCTCCTGTTGAAATTTATTTTATGTATTTTTAGACCGGATATTAATTTTTTTTATTAATGATATTTCTTTATTTTTTGTATATTGTTGACAATAATATTTTAGGTACATATTAACATAAAATCAGGGGGATTCCCATATCAAATTGTCCTCCCACCTCCATTCCCATCCTACCACCCATATCCACCTCCCTCTCCCTTGGGGCTGCTAGAATAGATGGTCTCCTCTGTGCCTAGCTTACAGCTTAGTGATCTTATACTTGTTTGGTCTTGGTACTTCCCTTATTTCCCCTCTAACTGGGAGACGGGACTAGATAGTTCTAGTTATGCGGTTTTGTTTGAAGAAGT
>PVKC010053843.1:0-10071 GCA_004027635.1 Crocidura indochinensis | reverse complement strand
GTTTTGTAGATGGCATCCCTGGTTCAGGGGTAAATGGACAATGTCTTTCAAGACATGAGCCAGGTCTTTATGACAATGTTCAGGGTGTAAGGTCCTATTGCATTGCAAGATTTGTGTGTTCCCATCTATATAAGATAAGAACGTGTTTGTATATAATTTCCCATTTTAATGTGCCTATGCAAAGGAAGAACAGTATCACATGGCAAGATTGGTGCCTATGGGGATGCTAGAAAAAGTCCAACAATCCAATTGACTTGGTTCTTATATAAATGTTAAATGAAGGGACACTTCTACAAACTTCCTTATTTAACAAATTACAAAGGGAAGGAAAGATAAAGAGGGACTCTTTCACCAAATTACTTTATTGAACAGTTCACAAAGAGGAGAAAAGATAAAAAGTGGGGAAAATAAACAATCTAACTTAAGACAGTGGACTCAATTGTCACCGTTTGTGGGAACTAATCAGAAACCTAGTATGGTAAGCAACCACAATTACACAACAAAGGAAGGAAGAGGCCAAGAGGCCGCTGAGAGTAAACAAGTAGGAAAAGAGTACTGGCCTCTTCCCAGCTGGAGAGTCCATCCTCCCATTTTTATTTTGAATACATATGGTATGCACAGGGGCACTATCCCCAGTGCGATTTTTAAAATGGAAACCAATGAGAAAAAAACAACAACAAAAAAGCAGTGAACGTCACCACATACACCAGTGCTGCATCAGCCCACCTCTAACCCATGTGTCTCCTCTTAGTGTAGGGAGAGAAAGGGGGAAAGCCTGAGGATCACTATAAAGCCCACCTGAGCCGGCAACCAGGGAAGGCCCAGAGTCCAGGGGGAAATAGGGGAACGGCTGGAGACCTGCCAAGCCTCCCAGCACCCCCCAAGCTAGGAAGTAGGCCTTTGGCCTGGTTGTCCCCTAACCCCATAACTGGGAAGAGCTGGCCTCCAGGATCAAGGAACTGGAAGTCAGATATCTGCCTGGCCCCTCCCCATGCTCCTCCCCCCTAGAGTAGCACCTTTTCAATTTTAATATGACTTTTGAAGTTTCTCTTTTTTTGTGAGTTTTGCCAGTGGTCTAACAATCTTGTTTATTTTTTCAAAGAACCTACTTCTGCTTTCTTTGATCTTTCAGATAGTTTCTGGGTTTCCTCTTCATTGATTTCTGCTGTAAGGTTTGTTATTTCCTTCTGTCTTCCTATTTTTGTTGATCATTTTGTTATTTTGTTATATATTTTGTATACTTTTGTTAATCATTTTGTTAACTTTTGTTAATCATTTTCTTATTTTATGAGCTGTGTTATTTGGCTATTGAGGTATGCCCTTTATTCCTTCTTGATTATGCTTGCAAAGCTATGAATTTTTCTCTCAGTACTGCTTTTGCAGTATTCCATAGATTTTAATAATTTCTGTCTTCATTGTCATTTGTTTCCAGGAAAATTTTGATTTCCTCTTTGATTTCATCTTAGACCTCTTGGTTGTTCAGTAGCAATCTGTTTAATTTCCAATTGTTAATATTCTTCTTCTGTGTCCCTTTGTAGTTCACATCTTATTTCAGAGCCTTGTTGTCAGCAAAGGTAGCCTGCAAAATTTCTGTCCTCTTTATTTTATGGAGGTATGTTTTTTGTGTCAGCATGTGGTCTATCTTGGAGAATGACCCATGTACATTGAAGCAGAATGTGTATCCAGATTTCTGAGGATGGAATGCCATATGTATATATACTTGTTCTCTTTCTTCCATTTCTATTTTCTGGGCTACTATATTTTTGTTGGGTTTCAGTCTGGTTGATCTATCTATCAAGTGTTGACAGGGCCATGTTGAAGTTTCCCACAATTATTGTCTTATTGATGTCTTCTTTCAAATTTGTCAATAATTGTATTAGATAATTTGTTGATCTCTCATTGGGTGCATATATGTTTAGTAGTGTGATTTTTTTTCCTGTTGCACATATCCCTTAATTAGTACAAAGTGTCCTTCTTTGTCACTTACAACTTTTCTGAGTCTAAAGTTAGCGTCATCTAATATTAATTTTAAGGGTTAATTTATAAGCTTTTCTAAGGGTGTTGTTTGCTTGAATGATTTTCCTCCAGCCTTTTATTTTGAGTCTATGTTGTTCTGATTACGCAGGTGTGTTTCTTGTAGGCAGCAGAAGGTTGGATTCATCTTGTTGATCCATTTAGCCACTCTGTGTCTCTTTAACTGGTGCAACTGGTGCATTTAGTCCATTGACATTGAGGGAGATGATTTATGAAATTTAATGTCATCTCTGTGTATAAATTTGGTGTGTTTGTTGGTCTGTCTTGTCTTAAAATAGACCTTTCAGTTTTTCCTTTAAGGCTGGTTTTGCATCTGTAAAGTTTCTGAGCTGTTGCTTATCCATGAAGCTATGCATCCTTCCTTCAAACCAGAATGTGAGTCAGGCTGGGTGCAGTATTCTAGGTGAAGCCTCCATTCATTCTGTCTTGTCACAATGTCCCACCACTGTCTTCTGGCCTTTAGAGTTTCTTGTGACAAGTCTGCTGTAAATCTTATGGATTCTCCTTTGAATGTCATTTTTCTTTTGATCATGCTGCTTTCAGTATTCTATCTCTATCTGTAGGATTCGTCATTGTGACCAGGATGTGTTTTGGGGGTGTTTTCCTTCTGGTCTCTTTTATCTGGTACTCTTCGGGCTTGCTGGATTTGATTGCATGCAGTCTTTGGCTCTGGGAGTTTGATTGTGATGTCTTTGACTGTTGATTCTTCCTGGGGATCCCCTTCCTGGTCCTCTGGGACTCCTATGATTCTTATGTTGTTTCTGTTGAGTTTATCAATGACTTCTATTTTCATCTGTTCACATCTTTGCGTACTTTTCCATTGTCTGATCATTTGCCTTAAGGTTCTTTTTCAATCTCTTCTACTGTATGAAGTTGCTCTGCATTTGGTCTTCCAGTTCACTGATTCTGTCTTCAGCTGTTGTTACCCTGCTGGAGAGGCTTTCTATTGAGTGTTTCAGTTGAGCTACTGTGTTTTTCAGATCTGTTATTTCAGTTTCGAGTTTTCTGATTTCTGTCTTTGTGTTCTGTTCTGCTAGGGCTATATTTTCTTTGATTTCCATGAGGATCCTCATATTTCTATTTTAAACTCCTTATCTGAAAGGTTAAACAGATGGTTGGTATTTTTTAGGTCATTAGAGCTATCATCTCCATTCTCTGTGCATGGTGTTTGCCTGTGAGGTTTCCCCATTGTTACCCTTGTAGTGTGATTTTTGTCCTGCGTATTATGGTGGGGTTCATTTATTAGAGCGCACAGCCGCAAAGTAAAGTGGAGACTATAGGAGAATGATTTTGCTGGGCCCTTCTCGGCCCACTCAGGAGAATTTCAGGATATAGAACAGCAAAGAAACATGCACAGGTAACACAGTATGCACAGTTTCTCAGAATTGGTAATCACACAGCAGGATCAGATTCCCCCCGCCTGATGTCACAGACAGAGGGTCTGCCTTTCTGCAAGTTACTGCTGAATACTAGATTTCACTCAAGGACTTAGTCCTCCTTGGCTTTTTGCCTGGGCAACTCTTGGAGGGTGATTTTGCTGCACTCTTCTCGCCCCACTCGGGAGAGTCTCAGGAGACAGAACAGTAGAGAAACACTCACGGGTGACAAGCCAATTGAAAAGAATTTCAACTTTTTGAACTTCTGGAAGGTCTGACAGCTAAAACCAGGCCCCATAAACACAGTTCTCTTCTTTTTGTCCAGTTCCAATAGACTCAGTAAGTTGTTGTGAGAGATGAAAACCAAGCCTTAAAAAATTACTGGTACATTGGCCATGCAGCCGAAAGATGGCAATTTCTGGAAGAGAGGTGGTCCCCACCCTGACAAGACCATACCCGCTACACCCATCAACAATGTATTTTTTTCAAATCACATTATCCTTCAACAAAGGTGGGTTCAGTATTTTTTTACTAAGTACATTATCACTAATGTGTGATACTATCTCGTTTTCACTCTGTAGTATCATATTTCTTGACTTAGAAATAATCTGTGAAAATATAATAATAAAAAAGCATAGGGTCTGGAACTATAGCACAGTGGTAGGGCATTTGCCTTACATGCGGCAGATCCAGGATGGACCTTGGCTTGATCTCCAGTGTCCCATATGGTCCCCCAGGCCTGTCAGGAACAATTTTTGAGCACATAGCCAAGGGTAATCCCTGAGCGTGACTTAGTGTGACCGCAAAGCTAATAATAATAATAATAGTAATAAAAATAATAAAACTAGCATCATCATGGATTAAGAAACAATTTATTGATTATTCTATAATTTTTATTTCTTTTTTTTATGGGGGCCACTCAGTGATGCTCAGGGATTACTCCTGGCTATGCACTCAGAAATCGCTCCTGGCTTGGTGGACCATGGTCCATCCTGGATCATCCACGTCTAAGCAAACGTTCTACCACTGTGCAATTTCTCTGACCCCTGGCTTTACACTTCTGTGTTGTGTATTTATGCTGAAAACTCTGATAAAACCTAATAAAAGTATATTTCTATGTTAGCTTTTATTTTCCCAAATCATTTTATATATTTAACTTTATCATTGACTCTTATCAATTAAAATATTATATATCTTGTTGTACCTTATTTTGGATTCATAGTGATTTGGGGAAGGGTAATTTGATTTTATCTTATTTAATGAAAATGCATCACCTAATTGCCATAGTTGACCATAGTGCTCTGTTTACAGAGAAAATTTATTTTGAAAAATAATAGAAAGAAAATATTTTAAAATGAAAGAGAAAATAGTTTAGAACCAAAGAAAGAAGAAAATAAAAGGTACAGTATCAAACACATGTGAAAATTACTGTATTTCCAATGAAGTCATCAATACAATAGCAGAAGGCTATTGTCAACTGCCCGTTCTGTTGAAGTGTTTTGGGATGAAATCATCAAACAAATGAACTTAGCCAGCAATTAAAATATATAGATATAATAGATACTGTGGCTTTTGTGGGACACGTTCTCAGCTGTCAGACCTCCAAGATAAGGGAGGATATGAAAGGATGTTTCCCACACTTGCCCAAAAAGTCCCCCAAAATAGCAAACCTGAAATTTTGGCAGACTGGTTTTCTCATAGAGAATCTTAGAGGGATAGTGCTATGGGGCCATCAGTGAAACAATGACTCTGGCTGATGGCTACAACAGGCATGGTTTTGGTAGGATGGGGGCTTGACCTACCCTGTCCTCTTGAGATTGCCAGGGAAAGGACTATGCGGATGAAGGTATTATAAATATCACTTACAATGTTTGTCATTGACTGAAGGTTGAAGGGGAGAAAGAAAAACAGAGTACTTCACTCAGAAATTTTACTTCTGCAGTCCCTCCTAATTTTTTACTTTTTAAATAATTTTTATTTTGACCAAAGTGGATTACAAATTATTCTCATAAAACTGTTTTCCGGGGGCCCGGGAGATAGCATGGAGGTAAGGCATTTGCCTTTCATGCAAAAGGTCATCGGTTGGAATCCCGGTGCCCCATATGGTCCCCCGTGCCTGCCAGGAGCGATTTCTGAGCATGGAGCCAGGAGTAACCCCTGAGCACTGCCGGGTGTGACCCAAAAAACCAAAAAAAAAACAAACAAACAAACAAAACCCTGTTTTCCAGTTTTTACTATGAATCTGCATTTAATTGCTGTAATTTTTCCTGAGGGATTGGGGAGAAGGAGGGAATAGTTAGAAGGAAGCACTTTTGCATATGTAAAACAATATGATACAGAGACTCAGTGACTCACACCCAGTTATTTTTTTTTGTATGTTTACTTTTATTGTCACATATCTCTATTTCTGCCAGAAGCAGAACCTTTGTGCAGAAGGAGATTCTATCCTCCTTGACATCCCCCAGAGGGGCTTTAACTGGCAACAATAATAATAGCTTGTGTTTCAGGCATCTCGAGAATCTCCATGCCTATTCCACACTGTGATCATATACTTTCAGCAGTATGGAGGCAAATCTCTCTAGGGGAAATTTTGTCTGGGATAATAGAGTTGATTTCTGATTGTACTTTAATGAGGAATATTATTTGCTAAAATGTCAAATCTTGACATCATTTCATCAGCAGTCTAGTAGACTATTAAATGGTTTCTATCTTCAGTTGTCCATACGAAGCCAAAATAATCATGCTTTAAGCTTTCTTCATGCTGCAAATTTAGTGTGAATGTCTCAAATATATTCTCAAACATTTGTCAACTTGAAAGCCTTTAAGGTTTAAAATAAATTTTAGTCAACTATTCCTACTATTTATTCACAATTAAATGTTATAAGCATACACATCAGTATGATTTATGTGTATGAGGGGTGAATATATTTGCTTAATAATAAATTCAACTTATAGATCTTATATTTTTCAAATTCTTTAGAGGATATTCTTTTTCTCAAGTGATTTTTCTTATTTTATAATCATCCATATATAAATATTTCAGGCTGGCCTTTATGTGGCATTTTGAAACTATGTTCTAAAACAAAGTAATTATAAACTTGCAGAGAATAAGCATTATTGTTTTCTATGAAAAAGTTTTCCCAACAACTATTATAAGTAGATCAGAGTCAATTAAAATTATTCTGTTTTGTAGATGCATTATACTTATTTGTGTCAAAGGTTTTCTATGACTGAATTAACTGTGTACTGACTTCTCTAATATGACTCTATTGCTATTAAAATCATGACTCAAAAATTGCTAGTGAAATTGCTAGTGAAAGATTCTAACAGATTGGTTATTTAAAAATCTTTCTATTGGCTTTCTTAAAAGTTTTTTGCTGTCCACTAGTAGTGCACACAGGACAAATAAGGAAAATAAAGCATATTTAAAATAGCAATGCATTCTATCTAATTTACTGTATCCATACTAATGTGCTAACGAAATGTATGGAAGTTATCTTTAAGAATACATGTTCTAATTTTCATGAAGAATGCATAGGGCAATCAGGAAATTTGTCTCTAGAAAAACAAATTATATAAACAAAATTTACTTGAGAAACAATAGTTTTTTTTTGGGGGGGGGTCACACCCAGCAGTGCTCAGGGGTTACTCCTGGCTCCATGCTCAGAAATTGCTCCTGGCAGGCACGGGGGACCATATGGGGCACCGGGTTCGAACCGATGACCTTTTGCATGAAAGGCAAATGCCTTACCTCCATGCTATCTCCCGGGCCCCGAGAAACAATAGTTTTAATGATCCAGGAAGAAATCATCTGTATAGAATATTTGTTTCTCTGAAAGTGTCATTTAAGAGATACCGAAAACGAGCTGGTAATGCTCAACTCTCAAGACTTAAAGATCAGAAACAAGTATTTAGCTCATTAACTAATTAGAAATGCTTTAATTATGTACAGCCTGGAAGAAATCATAGGCAAATAAAATAGGTCACCTCTGAAGAAGCAAAGGAGATTAAATGCCTGATCTAATTTTATATTTTTAGACTTGATGATGGATTTATAATTTACATTAAAACAATCACTGTATTCTTAAAACTGCAGTGTTTTCCTTTAGAAAACATATGCTTTATATTACATTCTTTTAAAAGTAAAATCTCAATGAAATAGTAACCTTCTTATGAATTTAGATAAAATATTTTATGAATGAAACACTACCATAGATGAGGATGATCTAAATAACATTTGGAAATGCTACTAAAATATTAACAACTACACATATACTTTATAAAATATACTACAAATTTATAGCAATAAAATAATATGTTTTAAAAGAAACAGCTAAATTAAAAACGATAACAAGAGTTCATACTTGTTTAATAATTTAAGATTTTAATTGGGTAGAATTTAGTATAATGTAGGACATGTGAGCTACTTTATAGAGACTTGAGAAAAAAATCTTTGAAATTTATGACTAATTTAGAACTAATTTCTTACAGTTGAAGATATTTAAAATAAAAATACATTAATGAGAAAATGATGAATATAAATAGGCATTTTCAAACAAAAATATTAGTAATAAGCTTTCTAAAATGTTTTATATAATATGAAAACAAATCTAGTATTAATTAACTAAAATTAATTTCACTTTGATAAAAATTTAAAATAACTTAGGATATTTTAATTCTATTAAATAATTATTTTAAATAATACAGTTTAAAAGAACAGCACTGGCTGATGAGTGAATAATTGTTTACTTATTTAAACTGCTCCAAAGCATGACATCTGGGAGACTGCACAGTAAGCATCATTAATTGTTGTCCCTAAATAATTTAGTTCACACTTGGATGGTGCCAACAATTGTAAGAAATATTCTCCCTCCCGTGAACTATGTGTGCTATAATATTTTTACTGTTTATAATGAAGGTTAACTTGCCTCAGTTCTTAAATACACATTTTTGAAAACTCATGCAATGTACCTTAAGATTGACACATCTCTAAGTCTCGCCACCCTCCGACAACTGCGACTTTCAGACAACTCTCCATCATGATGCTAATGTGGATATTTAGGCTGCTTTTTACTAAATACAAAATATTAAATATGATAAAATAAAAAGTAAAATTCAAATATTATTAAGGCAAATTTGATGAAGTTTTTTTATTTGGTTGAATTATTCAGTTAGACAACGTTATATGAAGTAGGTGATTACTTGGAGTTATGAGGGACAATCCAGTAGAACTAAAAGTCATTACATTATACCATAAATGTCACAATGAGGAGAGTTACAAAGGATAAAATCACTTAGATTTCTTGGTATGTAAAGAAAGACCAAAATGCTGACATACTTCCCAATATAGATATAGATTTTCTGGGGTGATATACAGAACCTAAGCTCTGGGTTAATAATAAATTTAATAAATTAAATCCATTTATTTTAAACTGTACTTATCATTCAGTTAAGGTTTCTATTGAAAGTAGACTTACTTAAAAATTGTATGAAAGCATAAATTGACTTCATGTCAGCCTATGCTACCCATATTGATTATAACAGTTGAACAAATGGTAGATTTGGGAGATTTGCTCAAGAAGCCAATAATAAATATAATGAAGTAATAGTTATTTTGGCGAGAGGTAGTTAGATGGGTCTCACATTACTGTTGGGTATGTATGTAATGGAGATTCATGAAAAGTCTGACACTTAAATCGATAAGGTTGAGTAAAGAAGATTAAAGATTGGTGAGGAAGATAAAAAAAATCTCCAAATTGGGACATGTAATTTTAAATCATTGGAGGAAGGTTAATGTCTTTCTTCAACAGAGATAAACAATTTTACCTGCACCAGGACTTCAGAGTTTTTATTGGTCCTTCAAACTTAGAGTGAATTATAACTTGAGTTTACTGCAACCCCATATTAGAGTCTAGTATCAATGCATGTATGATAACTGTTATTTAGTTCTCATAATAAATCACCCCTTTATTAATCTATATATTATCTATATGTCCAACAGTTTGTTTTATGGAGAAACACTTTAAAAATTTGTTTTACAGAGACAATTTAAAACATCATATATGTGGACAATACTTGACAAAATTTATAACATCTAATGCCATTCAGGGGGTTGAGTAATTTTGCGTATACTTCATATACTGACTGATAAGCTATGAAATTCCGTGAAACTGTGGATGAACTTATTTTCTCTCTGAGTAGCAGTTTTCATTTTCCTTTATTTTTTGTTGTTGTTTTTGGCCACACCTGGTGATGCTCCTAACTTGAGGGATCATATGGGACATCTGGAGATAGAATCATAGTTCATCTGGACAGACAGCTGGCCAAAGGCCTCCAGGACTGACCAGTTAGTCTAGGAGACTGACAGAGAGCCCCTCACGCCAGTCTGGCTTTCAAGGCCAGGTCTGGCAATTGAGCTCTGGGGGTCTGGGGAGGAGGCAAACTCCTCCCCCACTGCTTTTTCATACTGGAGAGAGAGGCTGCAGCTGGGCCCAGACCATCACACTTGCCAGTATTCCTGCTCCTCTCCTGCGGGTATGGCTGGGAATCTGGGCAGACAGCTGGCCAATGGCCTTCTGGGCTGACCACATAGTCCAGGAGGCCGAGATCCCCCCATGCCAAACTGGTTTTCAGGACCAATCTGGCAACTGGGCACTGGGGG
>PVKC010053842.1:0-10071 GCA_004027635.1 Crocidura indochinensis | reverse complement strand
CCCTTTTTTTTATTAGGTGGGGAGGGACATGTGCTATGATGCACAGATTGTGCTCAGGAATCTTGCAGTGCTGGGAAAACAGGATGGATATGTTTGTGTAGGGCAAGCACTTTAGCTCCTGTACTATCTGCCTGACTCTACAGATGTTTATTTGTGGATCAGGTAGACTTTGTGAACCCCAAGATTACACAGCTGCTGTGCTTCTTCCACAGCATATTGCCAACTATATCTCTGGAATCCAGACTATTGGGCACAGGGTGATTGTGTCCGACGTCCAGGAAAGCTTCATCTGGGTGCGCTATAAGAGAAACGAGAACCAGCTCATCATCTTTGCGGATGACACCTACCCCCGCTGGGTTACCACAGCCAGCCTCCTTGACTATGACACTGTGGCCGGGGCAGACAAGTTTGGCAACATCTGTGTGGTAGGTTGATGTTTGGGTTTTGATGATTTGTGCAAATTTGTGGTAAAGCCAGTGACCTGGAGCCAATCTTTAGAGTAGGAAGTAAAAGTGGGTCTAAAGTTCCATCCTTGGGCTGGCTCCAAAAAGAGAAGCATATGCACCTCCCCTCACCTTGTGAAGTATGACTTACTTTTTTTGAGCAAATGACTGATATTTCTACTTCTTGTCAGAATTTTAACTTGGGTTGTGGGGAATCCTCCTTGGATTGTTCCTTGGTAGGGCTAGGGCCATGTGCATGCATTCCACTTAATTGAGCCAGAAGTTTGGCTTCTACAGACATACTTGGCTTCACTTGTTCAATGTTGGTATGATCGCTACTTTTGTTCCTGCAGTACTAAACCCTTCCTTGCTCATGGGTTAACTCTTCAAGTTCTAATTTGGTGGTAAAGGAACAGGAGACCTGATCTAGGCACTGTAAAGACAGCCCCCCGTCTTGCCTGAAAAGACGCAGGGCAAACATTGTTTTGTGACCTTGGTGAGCAGGGGAGAACCCAATGTTATTTGTGTACTTGTAGGTGAGGCTTCCTCCTAACACCAATGATGAGGTGGATGAGGATCCAACAGGAAACAAAGCCTTGTGGGACCGTGGTTTGCTCAATGGGGCCTCTCAAAAGGTAAGATTGCAGTAGGGGTTGCCCCAGCCTCTAGTCTGTTCTTTGTGACTCTTGAGTCTGCATACAATGCAGCATATAATGATGATGGTCTTGGATTTTGCGTAAGGTGACAAAATGCCTCCTCATTATGACAGAATGGGAATATTTCTGAGACATTCTGGCCATGTAAAATTTCTCTTTGGAAAGTAGCTGCCCGTGTTCATGGTACTTCTCAGACAAGTTATCTTTTTCCTAGTTGGCTGTACTTCTTGAGTAGAGTAGTTCTGGGCTGTTAAAAATGTATTTAAGGGTGTGATTCTAGTCATTACTTAGGTTTTGTTTGGGAGTCACTTCTCTTGGGTTCAGGGACTATTCCTGGCTCTGTGATTGGAGGAGGGGACGGGGTTCACTCCTGGTAATGCTCAGGGAATCATGCAGTGCTGGGGTTATTATTATTTTTGGGGGGGGGGTCACACCCGGCAGTGCTCAGGGGTTATTCCTAGCTCCATGCTCAGAAATTGCTCCTGGCAGGCACGGGGGACCATATGGGGCAACGGGATTCAAACCGATGACCTTTTGCATGAAAGGCAAACGCCTTACCTCCATGCTATCTCTCAGGCCCCAGTGCTGGGATTCTATCCTAGATGTCCTACATGCAATGTGTGTGCTTCACTGGAGTTAGGGGCAGGAATTTAACTGCAAAGATTGACCCTGCTGGTGTTGAAGGGCATTATTAGTTGCAGAGATTGAGCTGGGGTTGACTGATCACTACAGCCTACACTTTACTCCCTGCACTGTCTCTCTGGCTCTCCCCAACTGCTATTTCTTAGCAGATTTTTATGATTTGTCCTTTCTAATCCATTATAAATGTTTTAATTTAACAAAAGTTTTCCCTGTTTTGTCCCTTCCCTATCCGCTAACCAGTTTTTTAAATTACTTTATTGATTTAGTATGTTGTGGTACATTGACCTTTAAAGGATCAGAGCACAGTGAAGTATTTTTGAATTTTAGTAATTTTGTGATTTTAAAGGCTGATCAAATCTGCCCTTTTGAAGACTCTAGATCCAGGCTCCCAAGAGCATTCATAGCTGCTGGTCTGCCTTTCCCTTCTAGGCAGAGGTGATTATGAACTATCACGTCGGGGAGACGGTGCTGTCGCTACAGAAAACCACACTGATCCCTGGAGGCTCCGAATCACTGGTCTATACTACCTTGTCTGGGGGAATCGGCATTCTTGTCCCCTTCACATCCCATGAGGTGAGATATCTGCCTTCACACAGTTCTGTCTGGGTGCCAAGTCTGCCAAGGGGGAGAAATCCATGTGTTTCTCCGAGAACCTCTGTCCCTAGGTTTCTGGTATAATTTGTTTCCCTCTTGTTATGGGATATCCTGGGACTTGAGCCCAGCTCCTCAGACACAGGAAATAAACACTTCACCATAGTTTGTATGGACATGATTCTTGTCTGGGAGAGTTAGAGATCAAATCCTAAAACCAAGCCACACAGACTAAGTGACAATTTAATACTGACTTGGATGCTAGTACACCTTACATACGGTGTTCTCTCCCTTTCTGAAAGTACAGTGAGGTTTTTATGGAGATCTTAGCTATTTTCTCACAGTAAGACCTGTCAACAGGAAATACCTATCAATTAACTATCCATGTGGTAAACATCTATGGCTTTATTTTTGCCTCTAGAAGCCATCCAGCATTTGGGATTACTTGTTTCTCTTAGTAACCGAATTTCTGTGTCCCACCAGGACCACGATTTCTTCCAGCATGTGGAGATGCACCTGCGGTCTGAGCACCCACCTCTGTGTGGCCGAGACCATCTCAGCTTCCGCTCCTATTACTTCCCTGTTAAGGTGAGTCTTGTAGGAACTTTGCGCTAAAGAGATAGCTTCTGGGGCCTGTGTGGTGGCCCTAGGTAAGGTGCCTGCCTTGCCAGTGCATAGTCAGGAGTAACCCCTGAGCATTACCAGGTGTGACCCAAAAACAAAAAAAGAGAGATGGCTTCTGAACCCCGACCCCTTTTTATAATTATTTGAGGGGGGGAACCACACCCAGTGACACTTAGGGGTTTACTCCTGGTTATATGCTCAGAAATTGCTCCTGGCTTGGTGGATTATGTGGGACACTGAGGAATTGAACCATCCTGGGTTCAGCCGTGTGCAAGGCAAATGCCCTACTGCTGCGCCTTGGCTCCGGCCCCATCTGCCTGGCACTCTCCAAAATAATGTAAAGTTGCTCGAGAAATAGTACAGCAGTAGGGCACTTGTCTTGCACATTACTAATCTGGGTTTGATCCCCAGAACCGCACCCTATATAGTCTCCACTTCCTCAGCAATGATCCCTGAGCATAGTAAGGATTAAGTCCTGAGGACTATCAGGTGTAGGTGGTCCGAAAATGAAAGACAGGCTGGAGTAATAGCACAGCAGTAGGGCATTTGCCTTGTATGCTGCCAAGTCAGCACAGACCCGGGTTCTATCCCTGACATCCCATATAGTTCCCCGAGCCTGCCAGGAGTGATTTCTGAGTGCAGAGCCAGAAATAACCCCTGAGCACCATTGGGTATGGCCCAAAAACAACAAACAAAAAACAAACCGAAAGACAGAAATCAGTCAATAAAGAGTGGTCCTGGATAAAAGAACAGTACAGACACACACACTAAAGTCTCACTGCCTCTGAGAAAACTCCTTTTTATTGTATTGTATTCTATTTTGGTGGGTGGGTCTGCCAGTCACAGTCAGTACACAGGGGCTGTTCTTGGGTCTGCTCAGGAGTGAACCCTAGTGGTGCTCAGGGGACCATCTATGGTGCCAGGGAGTTGAACTAAACAGTCACATGCAAGCACTTTATCTCTATACTATCTCTGTAGCCCAAAAAAAGGAAACATGTAAAGAGGCATGTTTGATGACAAAACTGAAACCTGTATTTTCTTTTGTTGTATCATGCCTGGCAATGCCTGGGGCTTACACCTGGCTTTGCAGTCAGGAATTAAATGATATGGGATCCTGTAAGATGCTGAGAAACAAACTTGAGTGATCTAGCCTGCAAGACAGGTGCCCTACCTGCTGTACTGTCTCTCCAGCCCCCTTTGTTTTTGCTCATTGGAATGAAAAGGTATTTTACCGGGTGTTACTCAGGCATTTGTAGGTGGGTTTTTTTGTTTTGTTTTGTTTTGTTTTTGTTTTGGGGTCACATCCAGCAGTGCTCAGGGGTTACTCCCAGCTCTACGCTCAGAAATTGCTCCTGGCAGGCTCGGGGGTTCATGTGGGATGCCGGGATTCGAATCACCATCTTTCTGCATGCAAGGCAAATACCCTACCTCCACGCTATCCGGCTCTATTTGTACGTGGTTTTAAAAAGTTGACAAGGCCAGATCAGTAGTACAGTGAGTGGGGCACTTGCCTTATATGTGGTCAGCCTGGATTCAATCATATATGGTCCCCAAGTCTACCAGGATTGAGCCCTGAGCACTGCATTATGACCCCCCCAAAACAACAACCCTACTTTGGGATCATAAATGTAAGGGAGAGGATACTTGTACTGAATCCTCTCTATAGAGCAGTAAGAGACAGGCTTCAGTTGATCCTACAAATCTGATCTTAGTCTTCTAACGTGCAGCTTAGGGTGTCAAGTGATAATACAGCAGAGTATTGCTTGGCCTGGGTTTGATTTACGGCATTCCGTATGGTCCCCTGAGGGGACCAAACCACGGGAGAGTACTGAGTTAGGAACAACTTGAGTGCTTTTCTGAGTGTAACCAAAAAAAAAAAATTTAATGAGGGGCCGGAGAGATAGCATGGATGTAAAATGTTTGCCTTGCATGCAGAAGGACGATGGTTCAAATCCTGGCATCCCAAATGGTCCCCTGAGCACTGCCAGTGTGACCCAAAGACCAAAACAAACAAAAAAAAAATGTAATGAGCAACTTAGAACACTTTTTTGGATCTGTTAATGGGTTTGGTATCTAAGAGAGAAGGAAAAGCTTCTCTTGTTCCTAATAGCTTAGCCTGTGCCTTTATTTGAACAACTAACATTCCCATCCTCTATGACTTTATTACCTCTTAGAATGTGATTGATGGAGATCTGTGTGAGCAGTTTAACTCCATGGAGCCTAACAAACAAAAAAATGTTTCTGAAGAACTGGACCGGACTCCACCTGAGGTCTCCAAGAAGCTTGAGGACATCCGAACCCGCTATGCCTTCTGAGCCTGCCTTTGCCCATGGGTCCTGTCAGAGACTCTGTTTGATTTCCCCCAGCACCGCCACCACCACCACCATGTGATTCCGAAGACAGATTGCTATAAAACTGTATTTTTAAAACTTTCCCATGGACTCTCCTGCGGAGACTGGTTGCCCTAAGTTGGCACTGTGATTCATTGTATTTTTCCCTGCCCAGTGTGTCTGTCATACAGTCCAAGGATCTGGTGATTATAATGGCCCCAAATCTCTCCCTCATCCCCCAAAGTTTCCCCTGCATTCATACTTTTTGTCTTTTGTATACACCCTTAATTTTTAACTGTTTTTCCTGTAAATAGAGTTTTGTACAATGTTACCATTGGAGTTGGAGGGCAGACTGAGGGGGATAAAGTTGAATCTAAGTTCGGTTCTTGATTTCTGCCACTCTGGAATCTAACCAGAAATATAAACCTAGTTTTTGAGGTGACCATTGTATGTGCTTTCTGGTGGTTGGTTTGTCTCAGTTTTTGGTTATTTTTTGTTTGGGGATCACCTCTATTGGTGTTCAGGGCTTACTCTTGGCTTTGCTCAGGGATCATTCCTTCTAGGAATTGACCTGAACTTGAGGGGAATGGACCTGGGTCAGCCACATGCAATATAAGCACCCGACCTCCTGTGCTGTCTCCAGCCCTGGGCTTGGCTTCCACACTGGTCAAACGGTCAAACTTGGTCTCAGTGTGACCATCTCTCCTTTCCCTTGGCTGTTGAGGAAAGGTGACCTATCACCACCTGTTTTGGTGTTCTCTTTTTGGAGGGATTATTCCGATACATTACTCTGGGGCTGCTCTTGGTGGAGTGGGGTACCATGTGTCACCAGGGACTAAACCTAAGCCTCCTGCATGCAAAGCCTAAGCGCCAGCTTGCTGGGCTTCCTCTGGCCCCTTACAGTTCCCATCTTCCTGGAGGGCTTAGGAAGCAGGATTTGGCATGAAGTGTGTATCATAGATGCACCTTCTACTGCTGCAGCTTCTGTAAAGATTTTTTTCTATATGACTAATTGGAAGAATCAGTAAGTACATAAGATACTAATCTACCCTTGAGGTCAAAAAGAAAATTTCAAACTCCGATTCCTATTCCATGAGAAGCACCCTTGGTTGACAGGCATCTGAAGTCAACTCTGGACACAGCACAGGTAGCCTGACAGCTGACCTACTTAGTCTCAAGTACTCCATCCAGCCTGTTCAGAATTCAGCCCTCTGTTCAGCTCTGCAGTGTCAAAGCTGAACCTCCAGGATATCTGTCATCTCTGAAACCTGGAACTTGCTGTCACCAATGTTCTCTGGCCACATGTATTGAGCAGCCTCTCTGACTAGCCCTAGATCAGAATTGAATGGGGTAACCCAAAACCCTCACAATGCCTCAGCATATCCCAGACTCTAAGTGTATACTTTTGGGGGTTTTGTTTGTTTGTTTGTTTGTTTTTAGACCACACCTGACAGTGCTCAGGACTTATACCTGACACTACTCCAGGATCACTCCTGACAGGCTCAGGGGTGTCATATGTCAAACCCAAGTTAGTTATATACAAAGCAGCCTCCCTACCCACTGTACTATCACTCTAGCCCCAGATTGTATAATGTTTGGTTATCTGAGACGATCAGCCTAAAGATTTAAGCAGTGACTCACTTTGTGACTCACTTCGCCTTCCCGGATATACCTCTTCCTACAGTAGCAGAGGTATGAAGTAAGGTAATTTGATCTCCAGAATTTAGAAGAGTCCCCCACTGACTGCAGATCCATCCAGTTTGCTTAGTCTCAGAAAGGGACTCTGGCAAGCGAATTCCTGGAGGACAAGGAGATGGGCCTTATCGACAGCAGGAATTTTACCTTGTTTAGGACCTAGAATGAGGCTGGTTTACAATGTCTATCTGCTTATGAATTAAGAGTCAAATCTAATCTCATTTCCATTGAGCAACCAGGTAAATAGGCGGTTTGTTTAGACTTGCAGAGCACGATGCTGCTGCAGAATTTAGCATGATGTCAAGGCAGGCGATGGGCACTTGAGTGATTTCAGTTGGTGTCCATCTTCGATGCCCTGGTCCCCGCAAGGACTACAAGGCCCTAAGAAGTTTTCAGCTGCCTCAGCTTTTTGCTGACCTCTAGAGGGTTTGCAGATGTCCCTTTGGTGGATCTCTTGCCAAGAATAGCATTCCTTGTGGGGAGAGGGTTCAAGTTGGGCTATGGATGGAATGCTGTTTTCCTTGTTTTGGGGGTTTTTAATTTGTGTGTGTTTGATTTTTTTTTTTTTAATGTATTGCTAGTAAGATAGCTGCTAGAACTGGGAAAGGCTCCTGGAGGTTCACTGTTCTCACTGGGAGAGCCTAGATGTGTGCTGCTCCCAGGCAACTGGTGGGAATAGAAATGTAGGGCACAGTCTTCAGACAACCTGGATTTTAACTTCTGTTTCTACTCAAAATAGAAACAATGTGTTTGTATGAATCACCCCCTTGCTCATTTACATTCGTAATATCTTTTGTGCATGTTTTGAAGTTTGTTATATCCTCAAAATACATTCAAGAACAGAGTTCAGAAGATGGGGAAACAAGCTTTGACCTAAAACAGCTCAGTCAGGAGTGGGGAGCATGTGATAGAGACTCCATCAGCACCTTGTTTGTCATTCTTTACTTTGGATGGAAACTGAAAATCAACACAAGAGTCTCCTTGGATCTTGCAAGGGACAACCAGGAACTCTTCATCTTTGAAAGCCAAACGAAGATGCTATGAAAATTATTTCTAAAGGATTTTCTAAACACTGCCTTGGCCTGCCTTTCCCAGATTTGCTTTGAATCTCTGAGGAGGAAGGAGCTTTCCTAACCTTGAAAGCTCGGGAAGAGAGTTTGTGTGAATCATTCAGGTTCAATCCCCAGCATTCTATATGGTCCCTGAGCCTGCCAGGAGTACAAGTGATCTCTTGAGTGCAGAGCCAGGAGTTACCTCTGGGCAATGTCAGGTATGGCCCAAAAACTATAAAGGAAAGAGGGGTCAGAGGATAGCAGGAGGACATTTGTGCTACTGACCTGGGTTCAATTCCCTACTCAGCGGGCCACATATTGTATTTGTTCCCATTTTGTTTCTTCACATCAAAATAAGATGTATGCAGTGTACATAAGAATTTGTTCGGAATTTTTGTTTTTACTAGTCTGGCCCTCCAATGGTCTGAGGGACAGTGAACTGGGCCCCTGTTTAAAAAGTTTGAGGACCCCTGCCCTACATCATCCCCTAGGGTTCCCCAAGCCTGTCAGGAGTAATTTCTGAGCACAGAGCCTGGAACAATCTCTGAGCACTGCTGGGTGTGGCCCAAAATAAAAATAAATAAAATAAATGTCTTATGCTGAGGCATGGAAATAGCCTCCAGAAGAACCTGGTGACAAATTACAGAAGAGCCAATAGTCCCCAGAAAATGAGATGGAGGGTCAACAAGTTCCAGGTCAGGAAAGAGGGGGAAGTGGAAGTGAGAAGCAGCTACACTGTCAGAGTGAAGTTGGGGTCTGGCAGCCACGGCTGGCTGGGCATCTAGATCTCCCCGGGATGTTTACATGTCGATAATGATCAGACCCAGAAATCACTAGGCGTGGTGGAGGGTGAGGGGAAGCAAAACACACACACACGAACACATGCACACGTGTGCACAAATGTAGGAATGTTTGGGGGGAAAAAAGCCTCAACCCACATCCCTTCCTGCCCAAAGTAAGCAGCAGTTGATCACCCCAATACCCAGTGCCATAGGCAGTCTTGTGGTCTCCTGACCCAGCAGTCCTGTTGTAATCCCAGAGGTTGTAACTGAATTTCCCAAACGCCTTCAACAGCCTTCTCAGAGCTTGTCTGATGTGACCCACCTTGGATAACAATTTGCTTTCTTCTCTGCAAGCAAGCTCAGGATGGCAAGAGCTGGGCGTGCAGATGAGGTGAGCGTTTACTGGAAAAGAACATGACGCAAACAAAGTCAGAGAACGGGTTTGCTCTAAGCAGTCTGCGTCCTGTCCGAACTGTGGGAAATAGGACCCACCTCCTGCCAGGGGTCATGGCCGCAGTGTCTCTGTGGTCTCCCAAGGCTATGTCCTTGGCTCTGAAATAATAATCTGAATTTAGTTCTGAAAAACGGGTGGGTAGGTGACCCAAAAACCAAAAAAAGAAAAACGGGTGGGTAGGCGTCATCTGGACCTCGAACCACGATCCTATATGAGGTGCTTTGAGAATGGGAAAACCAACCGGTCCTAGGCTGTCTCAGAGGCCCTGGAGGGGGCGGAGTGGGCTTTTTGTCCCTGCTTCTGAGAGGCCCCAGCGAGGTCCTGACTCTGTGCTTCCCCCAACTGCCATCGGGTATGAATCAACTTGGCCCAGTTTACAAGGGGCCTCGCACAGGAAGCAGCGGCCAGGACACCCAGTGTCTTGGGGATGGGGGTGATGGGCAGGGGTGGGAAACCTGCCAGCGCATTCCAGTGTGGGCATTATTGTCTTGGACCAAATCAGTTCAGGGCCAACTTGGAAAGCCGGTATTGTCAATCCAATTGAGAAAGTTTCTTGAACAGCTGCTCAGGGAGACACACACCTACACTCGGCCAGCACTTCCCAGACAAGCTTCCTAGGAACTATCCTAGATGTAAGTTATTTGCTGCTTAAAGGTGTCTGTGCTTGGGCCGGGCATGGGGCTAGAGGACAGAATGATTCTCTGCATGTGTGAGGTCCTGATTTGTTCCCAACCAGGCAAAACGTGTGTGTGTGTGTGTGTGTGTGTGTGTGTGTGTGTGTGTGTGTGTGTGTGTGTGTGTG
>PVKC010053841.1:0-10075 GCA_004027635.1 Crocidura indochinensis | reverse complement strand
GTGCATCCCTTCGAAAAGAGGCAAAAAAAAAAAAAAAAAAAGAATATAAACAGAATACAAGGGCCTAATAATAGTACAGCAGGAAGGGAATTTGCCTTGCACATGCCCAACCTGAGTTTGAGCCCTGTACCACATTTGTTTCCCAAGCATACCAAGTTCTGTGAACCCTGAGCAGAGTCAGGAATAAGCACTGTTGGGTGTCACCCCCCCCAAAAAAAAATTAAGTAGAATACATTGTTCAGTATACTAGAACTATTTTGGTACATGTAATTATCTTAGAAAAGTAAAATAAATTAGTAAAATAAGCACAAGTAAAATATTCTCATTTGATAACATACTTAAAAAATTGGCAACTCAACTATGAATACATATTAACAGCTTAATTACTCAGGTTCAAAAATTGTTGAGAGGAGGGGCCCGGGAGATAGCATGGAGGTAAGGCGTTTGCCTTTCATGCAAAAGGTCATCGGTTCGAATCCTGGTGCCCCATATGGTCCCCCGTGCCTGCCAGGAGCAATTTCTGAGCATGGAGCCAGGAGTAACCCCTGAGCACTGCCGGGTGTGACCCAAAAACCAAAAAAAAAAAAAAAAATTGTTGAGAGGAAAAAAAAAAAAAACAAAAAAACAAAAAAACAAAAATTGTTAAGGGCCAGAGAAATAGTACAGCAGGTTAGACACTTGCTTTACACACAACTAAGTGGGATTGATCCCTGGTACCCCATGTGGTTCCCGAGACTGCCAGAAGCAATCCATGAGCACAGAACCAAGTATAAGCCCTAAGCACTGTTGGATGTGGGTCCCCCACAAAAATAAACAAAATGATACATTAAATACCATGCCATTCATTTTCTCTCCTGTACTCTCTTTTTTTTGTTTTTGTTTTTGGGCCACACCCAGTGACGCTCAGGGGTTACTTCTGGCTATGCGCTCAGAAGTCGCTCCTGGCAGGCACGGGGGACCATATGGGAACCGGGGGATCGAACCGTGGTCCGTCCAACGTTAGCGCGGTAAGGCAGGCACCTTACCTGCAGCGCCACCGCCCGGCCCCTCTCCTGTACTCTCTTACCTGCATCATGGTAACTGTTGGGTCAATCTTAGGAGGCAGTGGAATATGAATTTGGTACTTATTTCTGTCCACACTAAAAAAGATAAAAAAGAGAATAACCACAATCTTTAAACTTTCAAAATATTTACATGCTTAGATGTTTATTCCTTTACTTTTAAAACTATTCTTTAAGCAACAAAAAGACACAGTCCCTAGAAGTCATGAAAAGAAACAGTCAGCAAATGGGGCCAGTGCAATAGCGCAGCAGTAGGGCGTTGTATGCGGCTGACCCAGGTCAGACCTGGGTTCTATCCCCAGGGTCCCATATGGTTCCCCAAGCTAAGAGCAATTTCTGAGCACATACCAGGAGTAACCCCTGAGCGTCATCAGTGTGACCCAAAAACCAAAAACCAAAAAAAAAAAAAAAAAAAGTGAGCAAGCAAATCCTTGACAACAGGAAAGGAGAATTGTATCTGGTGAATTATTATGTACTCTATATGCATTAACTCACTTCTTATATCTAAGTCAAATGTTTCCTTCCTACATCCACCATGTTATCATAAATGGACTAGCAAAGTCCACATTGAAATTCTGCACTTATTTTATGATATTTAAAGTCTTTCATAAAAAAGCAATAGAATGGTGGGAGGAAAAGTGGGAGGAAGGAAGCCCATGCAGATAGGCCATTTAATTATAGTACACTAGATTACTCCTGGCTCAGTATTCATTCATTCATTCATTCATTCATTCATTCATTCATTCATTCATTCAAAAAAGCCAAGTTAAAAAAATGCTAATAGGGCCCGGAGAGATGGCACTGCGGTGTTTGCCTTTCAAGTAGCTGATCCAGGACCAAAGTTGGTTGGTTCAAATCCTGGTGTCCCATATGGCCCCCTGTGCCTGCCAGGAGCTATTTCTGAGCAGACAGCCTGGAGTAACCCCTGAGCACCGCCAGATGTGGCCCAAAAACAACAACAACAACAACAACAAAATGCTAATAAGGATCCTTAATGAAAGAAAAGGAACAAGCTGGAGAGATAACAAAGTGGTGGGGCATTTGCCTTGTATGCAGCCGACCTGGGAAGGACCCAGATTGATTTCCCAGCATCCCATGTGGTCGCCCAGCCTGCCTGGGGTGATTTCTGGGTGCAGAGCCAGGAATAACATGCCCCCACTCCCTCCAGCACTGCAGGATGTGACCCAACAACCAACCAATCAATAAATAAAGTCAGGAAGGGAAGGGGAGGGAAGAGGAGGGGAGGAGAGGGAAAAAGAAAAGCATTTATTATAAATAGTAATCTTACCCAACTCTCATTCCTTCTTCAATGTCAGTAGGTGCTACCTGATCACTGAGGTCCACCACAAACTTGGCAAACTGCTTCACATTGATAATGTATTTTGGGTCTTCTGAATCAGCATTTATTATCTTTGTACACCTAACACAGTAAAAGACTTATTTAGAGTAAGAAATCTAAACCTCTAAAAATAAATTCAAGTAACCAAAGTCCCTCCTGGGTCACAGTTTAATCATAAGCAGTATGAGAACAAAAGGACCACTGAAAAAGATCTTTTTGAAAGAATATGTTCAATCCCAAGATCATTCAACTTTAATGAAGCCATAAAATATTTTTAAGTTCTTTTAAAAAGTTAAACCCAATTTTTATTATTAACAAGTTCTCTAACTTCTTCTATTTTCATAAGCTGATTGATTATGGGGTCAGAAAGATACTACAGTAGGTAAGGGGTCACTTGCCTTGCAAGGTGTTGGACCAGGCCCCATCCCTGGTTTTACATAAGGACCCCTAAGCCCCACTAGGAGCTGAGTCAGGAGTAAACTTATAGCACCAAAACAAATTTAGAAAAAAACAAAAACAAAACAACAACAAAAAATGTGGGCCAGAGAGATAGCATGGAGGTGGGACGTTCGACTTTCATGCAGAAGGTCGGTGGTTTGAATCCCGGCATCCCATTTGGTCCCCGAGTCTGTCAGGAGCGATTTCTGAGCATGGAGCCAGGAGTAACCCCTGAGCGCTGCCAGGTGTGACCCAAAAACCAAAAACAAACAAACAAACAAAAAAACTGTAATTATAATTTGATTTCTTCTAAGTGAAGGAATTGCATATCTTTTTTTGTTTGTTTGTTTTTGTTTTTAGGTCATACCTGGTGACACTCAGGGGTTACTCCTGGCTCTGCGCTCAGAAATCAGTCCTGGCAGGCATGAGGACCATTTGGGATATGAGGATTCGAACCACCGTCCATCCTGGATCGGCTGCATGCAAGGTAAATGCCCTACCTCTATATTTCTCCAGCCCCATATTATATGTCTTATTGTTACCTTTTTAATTTGTCCTAGAATAGATAGTATTCTGTTTTATATCAAGTAATATTTTTATCTTTTCCTGAATTTATACTTTAAATCTACTTTTATGGTTACTATTGCTAAGAGATAAAAGCATCTCTTAATCGTTAACTCAATATATTTTATGTGGGGCCAGAGCAGTGGTGTGGAGCAATAAGGCATCTGCCTTGCTGGCACTAGCCTAGGACGGACTATGGTTCAATCCCCAGCATCCCATACGGTGTCCCAAGCCAGGAGCAATTTCTGACTGCATAATCAGGAGTAACCCCTGAGTGTCACCAGGGTGGTCCACCCAAAAAATGTATTTTATGTGTGACGCAGTACAGAAATCTGGTTATATATTACAATAAAAATGGTTTACTTCCTTTTCTCTTTTATACTGCATACTAAAGAAAAACAAAATACCACTGAAAAGCTATTACATAAGCTCTAGTAACAAGCATAAGCAAATAAAAACTTCTGGAGTATAAAATAGAGCTGAAAGTGAATTAACAGATGTGTCTAAGGGATGAAGACCAACAATCCACTGCTAAGTCAACAGATAGCATCTACAACTGCAAAAAGCAAACAATGGCTGCTTGCAGCCTGGATAGGAGGTAGAATACTGTATGATATGATCTCACTAATGTGAAATATGCAAAGAAATAAAGAAAGCGACAAAAAAAAAAAATGAGGGCAAATCTTTGGCCTGTGACTACAGCAATATTATTACAAAGGAGAGGAAGAGAGGCAGACTAGAAATGACATGAGGATAGAGGTGAGGGTCTCCAGCATTTTGGTGGTAATAAAGCTATAGTAAATAACTTTGCACATCAGTATCATAAACAATAACACTTTTATAGCTACGTTACCAAAGCTACAAATGTTTTAATAGGCTTATTTTGGGATCAAATCAGGCTGTGTAAGGGGACTATGCCAATTCTTTGTTAGGGGACCATGTAGGCTAGAAATTGAACCTAGACCAGAGATATACAAAGCAAATGTCTTAATCTCTCCTATTTCTCTGGCCCTGAAGATAAAAAATTCTTAATGAGGCAAGTGGTCAGAAAAAAATTCTTTTTTTTTTTTTTGGGCCACACCCGGTGATGCTCAGGGGTTACTCCTGGCTATGCGCTCAGAAGTCACTCCTGGCTTGGGGGACCATATGGAACACCGGGGGATCAAACAGCGGTCCGTCCAAGGCTAGCGCAGACAAGGTAGGCACCTTACCTCTAGTGCCACCACCCGGCCCCAGAAAAAAATTCTTTTTTTTTTTTTATTTAATAACTTTTATTTATTACTTATACAATTTCCCAACAATAATGTTTCCATTAACATCTTTACAAAAAAAAAATTCTTAATGAGGGTCTGGTGAGACAGTTTAAGGGTTAAGGTTCTTGTCTTGTGTCCTACCAACTTTGGTTAGAATCTTCAAGACCTCAGCACTGTCAGGGGTCACTCAAAGGCAGAAATAGCTCAAGAACACAGCAAAGTGTAGCCCAAACCCCATTTCTCCCACCAAAATTCTTAAATCCACTAGGCATACCTTGCAACCTGCAGAGGCTGTTCACTCTGGAGTGTTTGCTTATCTGCAGCCAAGTCCCAAAGGGCGGGTGGGGCCAGGCCAGTATCAGACTCTTTAATACCTACATAAAGGAAGGTCAGAAAATTCAGTGCAATATAACACATCACCCTTAAGAAAGCTTCCTTAATTTGAGCCCTAATAATATGGACTGTATCATATGCTGTTGGTGGCTAGATAGCATCCCAGCATATGCTACATATGAGATGTCACTAGCACCATCACCACCTCCTCAAGTCATTTGAATCCAGACAATCTCCAGACTATTCTGGAATGAGAAAAGATCACACACAGTGAGAACTGCTGCCCTAAAAGTTACAAGCCAAATATTTAATGTTGTATTTGACCATTTTTGTACAAGTCATATACAAAAAAATTTCCCTCAAGTTCCCAAGAAAGAAAGCTTCCAGGGCCGAAGCAATAGCACAGCGGTAAGGCGTTTGCCTTGCATGTGGCCAACACAGAATGAATCTCAGCATCCCATATGGTCTCTCGAACCTGCCAAGAGCAACTTCTGACTTGAGCACCGCCACCAAGTGTAACCCAAAAACAAAAATAAAACAAAACAACAAAAAGAAAGCTTCCAACTACTAAGCAAGAGACCAATTAAATCTAGCAATACTTCGTGCAATCATATATAAAATATACATATATTATATTTGGGTTTGGGGCCACACCCGGCAGCGCTCTCAGGGGTTACTCCTGGCTCTAAGCTCAGAAATCACTCTTGGCAGGCTCGGGGGACCATATGGGATGCCAGAGATTGAGCCTGGATCTGTCCTGGATCAGCAGCATGCAAGGCAAATGCCCTACCACTGTGCTATCGCTCCGGTCCTGCAATCATATTTTCATTCAGTAAGAAAATATAATTTATTAGCTTATTGCATTTCCTTTAATCACTAGGAGCATTACTTGCCCATAGGACAGTAAAATTTAGTTGCTTAAATATTAAACATTTTAAAGCTTTTTTTTTTTTTTTTTATTCATCGTCCGCGGCCTGAGGGAGCGCCGGACTCCACAGCCACAGCGCCCCCTCCCGCCCTCTCGCCCACCCCGCGCCTCACATTTTAAAGCTTTTTAAGTTTTCTGTTGGTATTTTTGCTTTGTTTTGTTTTGTTTTTCTTTTTTTTTTTTTTGTTCTTATTGTTTTGGGGTCAGATCCAGCAGTGTTCTGGGGTTATTCCTAGTTGTGCATTCAGGAATCTCTCCTGGTGGGGTTTGGGGACCATTTGGAGTTTTGGGCATTGAACCTGGGTTGGCCATGTACAAACACCCCGCCATCTGTACTATTTTTCTAGCCTCTAAACTTGGTTATTAAAGGTAAACTTCATTAAACTTCATTTTTAAAGTTTATTATGAGAAGACTTAAATAACCTTTAAATAAAATCAAATTTATTTTCTTTTGTTGTTGTTTATGGGCCATACCCAGTGATGCTCAGGGGTTACTATTTCTGACCCTGCACTCAAGAATTACTCTTAACAGGCTCAGGAAACTCTATGGGAAACCAGAGATTGAACCTTACCAGGTAAGGATTAATTTTTAAAATCTGTAATGCAGAAAAAAGTATATTCAAATTCCTTTGATATAATTTACACATTAAGGAGAGGAAAAATTGGGACCGAAAAGATAGCATAGCAGCAGGGCGTTTGCCTTGCACACAGCCATTCCAAGATGAATGGTGGTTCGAATCCTGGCATCCCATATGGTCCCCTATGCCTGCCAGGACAGATTTCTGAGCGCAGAGCCAGGAATGACACAAGTGCCACTGGATGTGACCCAAAAAGCAAAATAAATAAATAAATAAATAAATAAAATAAAATAACAGGAGAGGAAAAATGACAAATAATTAAAAAGAGCATACCAGTGAGTTCATTAATTTTCTTGAGAAGTTGTTGAATGTCATCTTCAACCTGCTTGATCTGTCTAGAGTAAGTACTCTGACCCTAAAAGGTAAAAATCAGTTTAATTAGAAAATCAGAATAGGAAGCATTTTAAAAACTTCTAATAGTTATCAATTTAATTGCTATTACTATATGAAAGCTGGTAAAGTGAAAGTAGAGAAGTGTATATAAATTTCAGAAATAATCCTGAATCTATTTTCCTGCAAACAATGTAGAATGTAAAATAACAAATAAAAATCATACCTAAAAATATCCAAAACTATAGGTTCATTTGTCTGAAATAAAATGGGCCCGGGAGATAGCATGGAGGTAAGGCATTTGCCTTTCATGCAAAAGGTCATCAGTTCGAATCCCGGTGTCCCATATGGTCCCCTGTGCCTGCCAGGAGCGATTTCTGAGCATGGAGCCAGGAGTGACCCCTGAGCACTGCTGGGTGTGACCCCAAAAACAAACAAACAAAAAAAAAAATTCATTTTAGGTCAAATTTAGTCAGGCACAAATAAAGTATTTAGTTTCAACTATTTTCATTATTTCAAATAACTTTCAACATAGTTTCATACTTTAATTACAAATAGTATTTAAAAAACAAAAACAAAAACAAAAAAAATAGTATTTTAAAAAATGGCAAATTTACAAAAAAAAAAAAATAATAATAAGATTCATTTAGCGGGCCCGGAGAGATAGCACAGCAATGTTTGCCTTGCAAGCAGCCGATCCAGGACCAAAGGTGGTTGGTTCAAATCCCAGTGTCCCATATGGTCCCCTGTGCCTGCCAGGAGCTATTTCTGAGCAGACAGCCAGGAGTATCCCCTGAGCACCGCTGGGTGTGACCCAAAATCAAAAAAAAAAAAAAAAAAAGGTAAATTTAGGGGCGGAGCGATAGTACAGCAGGAAGGGTGTTTTCCTCACACCTGGCTGACCTGGGTTATCATCCCAGCATCCCAGTTGGTCCCGGGCCTATTAGAATTTTTTTCTTTTTGTTTCGTTTTGTTTATTTTGGTTTTGGTTTTTGGGTCACATCCAGTGGCGCTCAGGGGTTACTCCTGGCTCTGTGCTTACAGTTGCTCTGGCGGCTGCAGGGGACCATATGCGATGCTGGGATTCGGGGTCCATCCTGTGTTGGCCAAATGCAAGGCAAACACCTTACCACTGTGCTATCTCTCCAGCCCCTAGAAGTAACTTCTGAGGCAAACACCTTACTACTGTGTTATCTCTCCGGCCCCTAGAAGTAACTTCTGAGCACAAAGCAAGTAATAACACCTGAGTGCTGCAAAGTGTGGCCCCAAAACAAAAAAAAAAAGTTTAAATCGAGTCTAAACTTTCAGTTTTGTTAAAAGTTTAGACTATTCTAGATGAAAACTTTTAGGAATTGACTTTTTCAGTGTAGAGTAAAATAAACTGCAAAATATTCTCTTCCAATTATTTTGGAACAATAACATCAATCCTTATTTCAATATGAAAAAGCAACTACCATTTTGATTTTGAAAGGACTTACATAAGTTTTCAGTAGGGCAATATCACCTTCATCCAGAGCTAAAAAAAAAAAGAGATTTAATACATGAATTTCAAATAACAGAAACTAGAGATAACGATTCTTTTCTGCCCAACTCAAATTACATTAAACAGGGGCCGGCGCAGTGGCTCTAGAGGTAAGGTGCCTGCCTTGCCTGTGCTTGCCTAGGATGGACCGCTGTTCGATCCCCTGTATGGTCCCCCAAGTCAGGAGCTACTTCTGAGCACACAGCCAGGAGTAACCCCTGAGTGTCACCGGGTGTGGCCCAAAAACCAAAAAAAAAAAAAAAAAAAGTTACATTAAATATTAAACAGTAAGAATTAGTACATAAAGTAGTGTGCTTGCCCTGGCAGCCCATATGGTCCCCTGAGCCTGCCAGGAGTAATCCCTGAGAGCAGACCCTGGTGTAATCCCTGAGCACCACCAGGTGTGGCCCATAAAATAAGAAAATAAAAAATAAAGCTATAATATACTGATTATATAGCATTAACTATTCCTGGATGCAAGAAACTTTTAAGTATCTGGGTGAAGGTAGGTCCAAAAGTACTTAACAGCAAATGCAGTTGCTATGTCTGTGTTTAACCAGCAGCTCCACAGACTCACTGTTTTCAAGAGATGTAAACCAAACCGTAACAATTATGGGTACATTGACCTACGCAGCTGAAAGCTGGCAATCTTGGGAGAAGGTAGGCCCATTTCTCACCCTGAAAAAGTCACATCTGCTGTACCTATCATCCAGAATCACCACTTTACCAATTGCCCAGCTTCACCACTTATCTAAAGCTCTCTGCAGAGACACCAATAACTAAATTCCAGGTATGCCAATAACAGGACTGAAATTACCAGAACTTGTTTTTAGGTCACACCCAGTGGTTCTCAGGGGTTACTCCTGGCTCTGCATTCAGGAATCACTCCTGGCAGTGTTCAGGGAACTATATGGAATACTGAAGATCAAATACCGGTTGGCTACATGCAAGGCAAGCACCTTAAATGCTGTACTATTGCTCTGGTACCTCATCAGGGTTTTTTTGGAGAGTGTGGACACACCCCCTCTTCTCATACTTCCAGAAGCCCTAGCAGCCCAAACCACGCCCCATAAAATACTTTTCCTTAACATCAAAACTGCTTAGAATTCCTGTACCACCCGAATGCAAATGTAGCTGCATGACAACTCTAATTTTTTCTATTACTGTCATCTCAGTAAGAACACACCAACTTAGACACCAATGTGGATCTGAAGCCACTGAATGTTCAGAGACAAAAGCAACAGAATCATCAACTAGCAATAAGAACTTATTAAACCTGACAAAAGATCTATGGCCACATTGCAAGATACAATAATTTTCACTTTTTTTTTTTTTGCTTCTGTACACTTTTTTCTTTTCTTTTTTTTTTTTTTTTTGGTTTTTGGGCCACACCCGGTGACGCTCAGGGGTTGCTCCTGGCTATGCGCTCAGAAGTTGCTCCTGGCTTGGGGGACCATATGGGAAACCGGGGGATTGAATTGCAGTCCATACTAGGCTAGCGCAGGCAAGGCAGGCACCTTACCTCCTGCGCCACCGCCCGGCTCCCACACTTTTTTTCTTTTTTCTCTCTCTTTTTTTTTCTTTTGGTTTTTGGGTCACACCCGGCAGTGCTCAGGGGTTACTCCTGGCTCCATGCTCAGAAATTGCTCCTGGCAGGCACGGGGGACCA
>PVKC010053840.1:0-10063 GCA_004027635.1 Crocidura indochinensis | reverse complement strand
TCCATCCCTGAAGTATACTGTCATGGGATTAACTATAGACTCCTTGCATGATCATTTACTCTATCCTCGGTGCTTTTGTGGTGTATGGAAGCCTTCTGCTTCATCATGGATGGTAAAATCAGACCTCTGTATCTAGAGATCTTGGTGACTGTGCAGCTCAAAGAATGGAGCTTATGATGAAGGCTTTCTTAGTGGTTCTAGCAGTTCTGCTTCTTCAGTGTTGTTTTAATTCATCTTCTGTAGTTGGTGTTCTTGGTCATTATGTTGCTCCTAGAGTGGAGCCTGGGGCAGAGGCTTTCTTTATGTTTCTGGAAGATCTGTTCACTTTCGGTTGTCTCATTCAGACCTCTGGAATTGGAGCTCTTGTTTGTTGAACAGATTGTAGACCAAAAGCTAGGTTATAGCTTTTTGTTGTTGTTGTTGTTGTTGTTGTTGCTGGTCCCAGGATGCATACTGTCTAGTCCTGGGTGTCACAACTGGTCATCTTGGTTTTTGCACTGATCAAAGGGTGACATGTCTTCTGATTTTGTCTTATCGTTGGCTGGTGAGGTAGGATAACTTGTTCTTAGATCTAGTTGTTCCCATTTCCTCGTTGTCATGTTATCAATTTAGCACTGGTGTATGTTGGCGTCTGAGTAGCATTATGAATGCCCTGAAGGAGACTTGGTTCCTGGAGCTATTGTTGAAAACTCTGTCGTTTATATGTCTGGGATCCAGGAGTCCAGGTTGGGCAGTCGGTGCCTATTTTCCTGGAGACTAGAATGGTTCCCCATGACATACATTCAGGGTGGGAGATGTCCCAGTGTCATAAAAAAAAATATAAGTTCTTATTCCTAGTAGATAAGAGTTCGTTTTTACACGTAAAAATTTCCCCTATTTTTAATGTGCCTTTGCAGCAAGAAGTGGTGCTACATTATATTGCTGGTGTATTTGGGGGTTGGGAGAAGAAAACAGACCATTACAAAAACGAAAAATATACATGCTCATCCGTATCTAAAAAAAAAAAGAGTTCCTTAAAAGAAAAAAAAGGATTGAATAAAAGACATAATAAAAGGAATAAAGTGGGGCCGGGAAGGATAGCATAGAGGCAGGGCGTCTGTCCTTCCTGCGGAAGGATGGTGGCTCACAACCTGGCACTCCACATGGTCCCCCATGCCCATCTGGGGCAACTTCCAAGCACAGAGCCAGGATCACCCTCTGAGCGCTGCCAGCTGTGACCCAAAAAAGCACAATATTAATCAAATAAAGAAACACAGAGTAGCTGGGGCCAGCGAGGTCCGACCTGGCTTTTTTAACCATCAATGGTATGTTTCTGTTACAGTTTTTTCAAAAGATGACAATCTCGCTCCTGGGAGGAGGGAACCAATGGGAGTGAGATGGTCCAGGTAGTAGGTTCCCACACATCTGAGGATCACAGTTCTGGGTTGTTTGTTTTTTTTTCTTTTTGCAAAAGGGTAAATTTCTAGAAGGATACTATCTTTCTGGGGGTTGGTTAGATCACACTTACTTAGAAGCTATTTCTTTCCTTTTCTGTTCCTTTCTTCTTTCTTCCTTTCTTTTTTTCTTCCTTCCTTCTTTTCTTTTTGGCCTCTCTGGCAATGTTCAGGGGTTACTCCTGACTCTGCACTGAAAAATCACTCCTGGCAGTGCTTAGAGATTGTATGGGACACTGGAGGTCAGAGCAATAGCACAGTGGGGGATAGGGCATCTACTTTGCATACAGTTCACCCTGCATCCGGTTCAATCCTCTGCAACCCATATGGTCCTTTGAGCTTGCCAAGAAAGATTTCTGAGCACAGAGTCAGGTGCTCTGAGTTCCACCAGGTGTGACCGAAAAACAAAAACAAGCAAACAAAATAGTCCTCAAGATTTTAATTTGCTCAGTAACCCATAACTTGGTCTCACTTTAATGGAGCTTAAACATAGAAATCATCCACTGAGGCAAGTGAAAATACACTCCCCACTTCTTCCCCATTAACCTGTTAAAAAATGTATCCTAAAACTCTACCCTAGTTCAAATGCCACAGGTGTTCCCAGATGCCAAGTAAAAAAAAAAAAGTGTTCTATTTTATTAGGGTTACTGATTGGTACCTGATAATCTTTCTAAATAGTAGCGTAACCACAATGGTTTCTTAGAAGGAGATGATAGCTAACTATTCCATATCTTCCATAGTAGAAAACTTATGAGTGATTGAGTCCTAGATTCTTCTGCTTCTTTCAGGTAAAGGAAACAAGAAGTGAGTCAACTGGAAAGGAAGATAACCTATGGAGAATTCAGAGCTACAGAGAGTGGAGAGAGATAGAGAGGGGAGAAAGGGGGGAGAGAGAGAAAGTGCCCAGTGTTATGTGCATTTGTTGAGACATATTGATCCCATGTGACCTGTAATGTCACAGAAAGTTACAGGAAAGAAACCAGGAAGACACAGAACCCACATAGTTGGGAGTTATATCACTCCAAGAAAGTGTCTGCTAACCTTTGGAATGAAAGAGAAGTGAGCCATGATTCCTGGAAGACCTCCTGAATTCACTGTCTTGTTTGGTTGCTTCTGAAGAATATGATCCAGCAGCTTGCTCTAGTTCTTCTGCTAAAATTCCTCACATATTTCATCTTCCTGGAAATGGGAGGAAAAGTCTTTACAAGATGCAAATTTCCAGGTTTCTTTAAATCTTAAAACTCCACAGAAACAACAATTGCCTGTTTGAAAAAGCCTTGACCAGGTCCTCTTCCGTGGAATAAATCGAATTCCACCCCACTCAGTATACACCTTGTTACTCATTGGTTGGAAACATCTTTGAATGTAGTACCTTGGATTGATGTTTAGGCCACCAAATCCCACCTCCTGGTGTGGTCTGTTCCTTCCTAATAAATACTTGGATTTTCAGGAAAATGCTCTTGTCTACATTTCCAGACTTCCCACTGAGCTTACTGCTTCTAGGGGCTGAAGGCTTACGTGTTGGAATTCCTCAATCCATTTCTTCCTCCTTGTGTGTGAATGTGGATTATTTCCTAGATTGACATTTGCTTCCAGATCAACATCTCTCAGGTGTCCTGGCTGAAGAACCTATGGATTAATTCTATGTTCTTCATAATCCAGATGGCAGTCAGATTCCAGGCATTAGAATATTGAGTCTACATATTCCAGAAATAGTACCCTCACTAGGAATTTATGGCTCAAATGATTCTAGAGATCCCAACCCCCCCAAAAGTAGACATACCCTTGCCCTGGACTTTTCTTCCTTTTTGTCACATCCAAATGTCATACTTTAACTCTCTGTCCTTCTCTCTCACATTGGCCAGTAAACAATACCATCAGGCAAAGCACCCACATTCAAGATAGTACTGTCTAAGTCTTTAAGAGGTCTCAACAAAAGTGATGATCCATTAATGATACCAAATTCTCAGGTTCATCCCTGAATTCACACTGACATGTTAGAAAAGCTGTCAGGAGAGAGTTGTAATTTAGGGCTCACTTTCTTTGTCAAATCCATTACAGAGGGAATAGATGCTCAACAGAAATACTTAGGGGCCAGCCAATACTTCCCAGATAGATAATCCAGTCCTCTACAACCTGCTCAGGAAGGGGAGAGGCATATTCCCCTTTGTGCATGAACTACAGAAGCCCAATACCACCCCCCAGACACCCTCAAATAGAAATCTCAGTAACTTAACCTTGTCAAACTACCAAGCAACCTAGTTTGTTTTAGACCTATACATCCTGGGCTGCAACACCTCAATATCTTGTAGTGCCAGGCCAGTAGTATCACAGGCAATCTTATGAGAAAGTTATATAGGAATCTATCCACCTCTGTGAGCCTAACCAGTAGTACAGCTCAACTAGCACCAAACCATGGTCCAGCCAATCCTCAGATACTGACTTTAGTAACACCATAAAGAGACAGAACAATCATTTCAAATTGACCTGAATTGATCTAAGGTTTGATGGTTCCCGTTGCCTTTATGTTATAACAAACAATATGAAGTAAATTTGTCTGTGCCTGCATAGAGGCAGGCTACAGCGGTGGGTGGATGACAGTGGATACTGGTGATGACAGTGGACACTGATGGTGGGATTGGTGCTGAGACATTTAAGGTCTGAAATGACTGTATTACTAATAACTTGGTAAAGCACAATAAATAAATCAAAATTAAATAAAAGAAATTTTAAAAAAGAAAGAGAAAGAAGTTAATGCTGGGATTCATAGCTTCAAAGAACGAGCTGACATTTTTTTAGTGATTAATGCAACTGGAGACTGAACTTGAACATTCAGATACTCATTTATCATACTGAAGATTCTAGGGCGGTCAAGCATGATCCTAAATCTACTGGGCCAGTGATTTATGAAAGAAACAAAGCCTAGGTGACAGCACAACTGTTTACAATATGCTTTGCTAAATTGTTGAAGCCCATTGTCAAGACCTACTGCTCAGAACAAAGGATTCTACTCATAATAATCCTGTTCGTTGGCAGTGAGTGTACCTGGTGACCGTAGAACTGTGATAGAGATATAGAAGGAGCTGACTATTGATTTATCCTTCTAAATACATCCATCCTGAAACCCCAAATCATTTCAACATTCAAGCTTTCTTTAAGAAAGATATTTCAGGGGCACAGCGGGGAGGGTATTTATTTGCCTTGCAGGCAGTCAACCCAAGTTTGATTCCCCCATATCCCATATGGTCTCCTGAGCACTGCCAGGGATGATCCTTGAGCTCAGAGCCAGGAGTAACCCCTGTTCACTTCTGAATGTAGCCCAAAAAAAATTTTTTTAAAAAGTCATTTAGGGGCCCGGGAGATAGCCTGAAGGTAAGGCGTTTGTCTTTCATGCAAAAGGTCATCGGTTCGAATCCTGGTGCCCCATATGGTCCCCTGTGCCTTCTAGGAGCAATTTCTGAGCATGGAGCCAGGAGTAACCCCTGAGCACTGCTGGGTGTGACCCAAAAACCAAAAAAAAAAAAGTCATTTCACAGCTGCCAGAGAGACAATGCAGAAGGTAAGAAAATGACTTTGCACACAGTCAACCTAGGTTTGACCCTCAGCACCATAGACGGTTCCATTGCCAGGGATAATCCCTCAGCATAGATTCAGGAATAAATCCTGAACATCACCACGACCCAAAAAAAGGCTCCCAAATATTTTTTTAAATCTTTATTTAAACACTGTGATACAAGCATGACTATAGTTGGGTTTTAGTCACAAAAAGAACACACCCCTTTCACCTGTGCAACATTCCCACCACCAATGCACACCCTATATCCCTCCACCCCCAAAATTTTTTCATAAGGCTTAAACTGTCATAGATAATTATTACTCTGATGGATCTTGTCGAAGTTAATTGAAAATCTTCTAGAAGATTCATAATCTTATGAATAATTTTATGCTCTGAAGGACATTAGTGCTTGGTGGCAGGAAAACAAAAAGTGTGTGTGTGTGTGTGTGTGTGTGTGTGTGTGTGTATGTATGTATGTATATATAAACAGAAGTTTGGAAAAGTTGGCTTCAATCCTCATGAATAAATTGGAATATTCTGAGACCAGGATGAAGATATTAACTTCAGATGTGATAAAATAAAGAAGGCATGAAAACTACAATGACAGTCGCACCATGAAGGAAGATGAGATGATGTCACTGTATCTCATTTAGGAAGGGACTTGTGACCTTATAGAGTGATTTCTTTTCTTATTTGTTTATTATTTTTGCTTTTATTTTGGGCCATGGTCAGCTGTGGTCAGTTATTCCTTCTGGCTCTGGTCTCCAAGATCTCTCCTGGTAGGGCTTGGATAATATATGTGGTGATGGGAATTGAATCTGGGTCAGCAGATTGGACACCAAGTGCCCTCCACACTGGACTTCGCATTCAGCCAGCTTTGGTGTGATCCTCAGAACCATATGAGATCCCACACAACCCCTGCCAGAAGTGATCCCTGAACATAAAGCCATAAGTAAGCACTGAGCACTACTAGTTGTAGCCCAATGCAAAAACAAAAAGGTGGATTACTGAAGACTTAGCTGACATTTGTCACCTTTCAGCAATCAAGTTTCAGCTATCAATATTATTACCATACTATTATTATTATTATAGAGGTTGGAAGCCACATCCAGTAGTGCTCAGAGGCTATTTCTAGTTCTGTGCTCAACAATGACCCCTAAAGTGCTGGAGGACTATATGCAGTACCTGGGATTGTTGTATGTTCAAAACTTGTATATTGCAACTTTTTTAAAAACTATTTTTATTTAAACACCTTGATTACAAACATGATTGTGGTTGGGCTTCAGTCATGTAAAAAACACCCCCTTCACCAGTGTTATGTTGCATTTTAATTCCTGTGCCATTTCTCCAGTCCAGAATAAAGTATTTTAAAGTAATAAATGTAGTTGTATGCTTTTTATGTTCTATGCAGTTACTATATTTCTACATATAGAATTCTCTATATATAATTTTATATATCATAGTTAAATATATTTAATATATAATTTATATAGCATAATATATCCTAACTCTATGTATAGAGGATTCTAGATGTTATATATTCTCTAAATATAACTATTTTAATGATTTAATTTTTTAATTTACAGGATTTTTTGTTTTGTTTTGTGGCCACACCCAGTGGTGCTCAGGAATTATTCCTGGCTCTGCATTCAGGGGTCATTCCTAACAGTGCTCAGAGGACCATATGGAATGCCAGGGATCGAACCTGGATTAGTCGCATGCAAGACAAATTCCCTACCTACTATGCAATTGCTCTGGTCCCTGTAAATATAACAATAATGTGCAATGGAAGGCCCCAAAATTTTCATTGTTTTTGTTTTGGGGCCACACCTGGCAGTGCTCAGGGGTTACTCCTGGCTCTGCTCCCAGGGGGAAAAAAAATCCTGGCAGGCTCAGAGGACCATATCAGATGCCGGGGATGGAACCCAACTCTGTCCCAAGTAGGCTGAGTGCAGGGCAAGCACCCTACCACTGTGCTATCACTCCGGCCCCATTAAAATTCTTGTGGGGGGGCCCGGGAGATAGCATGGAGGTAAGGCATTTGCCTTTCATGCAAAAGGTCATCGGTTCGAATCCCGGTGCCCCATATGGTCCCCCATGCCTGCCAGGAGCAATTTCTGAGCATGGAGCCAGGAGTATCCCCTGAGCACTGCCGAGAGTGACCCAAAAACCAAAAAAAAAAAAAAAAAAAAAAATTCTTGTGGGAACACCTTATTGCAGTTGTCAATTTTGTTTTGTTTGGGGGCTATACTCAACAATGCTCAGAGATTACTCTTAACATTGCACTCAGGAGTTACTCCTGGTGCTGATCAGGGACCATATGGGATGCCGGGGATTGAACCTTTTGCAAGGCAAAACCCTCTATCCACTGTACTATCCCTCCAATCTGCAGTTGTCATGCGGGGCAGTCAGAATCCAATGCAGAGTTCTCTGGGATGTGTTGTCCTACTAATAGTAGGATTCTCCCTCTGAAAGAGGCTAATTGTGAGCACTTCCTGCTTACTCTAACTCCTCAGTACCTCCACACTTCGTTACAATGAGCCTTAGAAAATTTCTGCTGCCCCAACACAGCAACAAATGATATGGAAACTCTTCGCTCGCCTTGGAATTCTGTTGTTCACAGTGGAAAGATGAAACAGATTTCTCCTGGACTCTTGCAGCAGCCAGGCCATCTTCCAAACATACCCTCTGGCCTCCTCAGAGTGCCAGGAGCCTCTAGGATTCCAATCTATCCTAGGCTGAGACTCAAAAATGCTCTTTGTGGTCTTGGACCCCCTCTGAGCATCACCCAGATGAAAGAAAACTTACAAATTTCCTAACAAAATCCAGAGGTTTTATCATACCCTGTGAGAACTTAATTCTGGCATTGGAGAACCACAAAAGTAGAAAGAACACATAGATTTGGGGTTCCCTTGGAGACCTTCTGGGCTCAGGGTTAGCATTGCCTCCCTAACAACCCCATGGACAGAAATGACTTTATTGAAGAGGTGAGGTTGGGGTGAGGGATTGACCCTTCATACATGACGACACCCCCAGTAAATGTCCCCATGTGCTCCTCTGAGCTTCCTGCCACAGAGTTTGACATGAAGAAAAATTACCCTCAGGGCTTTGTTCTGCATTTTCCAAGCAATGAAAACATTGCAAGGGTCTTTTTCCTTCTGTCCTTTCTTCCCTGTGCCAGTCATCCACCTACTTTTTCCATTTTTGTGTCGACTTCATTTTTATTTGGAGATTCATGAAAGAATCAGTGTGCTTGGAGTTTGGCTTGCCACTAGACAGCTGCATGGATTTAGGTAAATTACTCGACTCTTCTTCATCTAAAGAAGTCTCAAAATGAAGCAAACATAGAGGCAAACATGCATAGCCCCTCAATGCTTATTTCTGCAGCTGGTTCAGCATGATTTTCTTCCCCAGTTCATGTTCCTACTGTCCTCAGCGAGCTGTGGAAGAGTTTGCAGCTCCCCTCCATAAATTTGACTCTAATGCATTCATACATTGAACTGTAATACAGGGCAGTACTGGAGTTACTGTATTTTTTATACCATAAAATGCACTTTTTTCCCCCGAAAGTACATCTTATGGAGCCAATGCCACCTGGAGATGAAACCTGAGTGCAGGGAGGAGAGCATCTAAAAGCTATGTGCTGGTCAGCCACTTGCAAAAATAAATCCATCTAACAACATGCACAAAGGTCAAATCCAAATGGATTAAAGACCTTGATATCAGGTTCAAAATCATAAGGTATATAGAACAACACATATGTAAAACACTCTATGACATTGAGACAAAAGGCATCTTCAGGGGGCCGGGCGGTGGCGCTGGAGGTAAGGTGCCTGCCTTGCTTTGTGCTAACCTAGGACAGACTGTGGTTCGATCCCCCGGTTCCCCATATGGTCCCCCGTGCCTGCCAGGAGCGACTTCTGAGTGCATTTATCTGTTGAAGGGCATCTTGATTGTTTCCAGAGTCATAACCCCTGAGCGTCACCGGGTGTGGCCCAAAAACAAAAACAAAAACAAAAACAAAACAAAAAGACAAAAAAAAAGGGCATCTTCAAAAAGGAAACAGCACTCTCCGTACAATGAACTGTTGGGGCTATATTAAGCTGTTATATTAAGCTTCTGCACCTCAAAAGATATAGTGACTAGGATATAAAGACCACCCACAGAATGGGAGAAACTATTCACCCAATAGTCTTCAGAAAGGGGGCTAATAATGAGCATATACAAGATACTAACAGAATTTAACAAGAAAAAAAAATCTAACCTCATTACATAATGGGGAGAAGAAATGAACAGACACTTTCTCAAAGAAGAAGTACAAATGGCCAAAAGACACATGAAAAAATGCTTCACATCACTAATCATCAGGGAGATGCAAATCAAAACAACAATGAGGTACCATCTCACACCACAGAGACTGGAACACATCACAGAGAATAAGAACAATCAGTTCTGGCAGGGATGTGAAGAGAAAGGAACTCTTCTTCACTGCTGGTGGGAATATCATGTAGTCCAGCCTTTCTGAAAAACAATATGGAGATTCCCCAAAAGACTGTAAATTGAGCTCCCATATGATCCAGCTATACCACTCCTAAGAATATACCCCAGGAACACAAAAACACAATACAAAAATGCTTCTGCACACCTATGTTCATTACAGTGCTATTTACAATAGCAAGACTCTGGAAACAATCAAGATGCCCTTCAACAGATAAATGGCTAAAGAAACTGTGGTACGTATACACAATGGAATATCATGCAGCCTTCAGGAGAGATGAAGTCATAAATTTTTCCTATACATGGATGTACATGGAATCTATTATACTGAGTGAAATAAGTCAGAGGAAGAGAGATAAACACAAAATAGTTTTACTCATCTATGGATTTTAAGAAAAACAAAAGACATTATTGTAATAATGCCCAGAGATAACAGAGATGAGGACTAGAAGGACTTCTCGATGTAAAGTTCACCACATAAAGTGGTGAGTTTAGTTAGAGAGATTACTACACTAACTATCATGACAATGTTGTTTTTTTGTTGTTGTTGTTGTTTTTGTTTTTTGGTTTTTTTTGG
>PVKC010053839.1:0-10066 GCA_004027635.1 Crocidura indochinensis | reverse complement strand
CTTTTTTTTTTTTTTTTTTTTTTTTTGATTCTTGGTGTTCACTAGAGGTCAGAAACTCACTATACCTCACACCAACTTTGGTGCTTAAACATGGCTTCAAGTTGCCTGTTTTTAGAGGTGGTGCTTATATGCATTCTGAGTGTAGTCCTCAGGGCAGGTGGCTGTGGTGCTCATGCCAGTACTCATACTGGTATTCATGCAGGTACTTATATAGCTACTGTCCAGTAGTCCCATGCCTTAGTTATGACCCTCCTCCCACGCCTGGCTCAGTTTACTGGGGAATCACACACTCTGCGGCAGCATGGCAGGAAGGGGGTGTCCCAAACAGCAGAACCAATGGAACCTTATTCAGTGGGCAGCACTACGGCATCAAATTTGGAAGGTAGGTGCTTTATGGCACTCAGTTATCTCCAAGTCTTCCAGGATGTATTAAGTGAAAAAAGCAAGATGCAGACTTTGTATAAAATAAACTACCACCTGGGTGTGTTTTAAATAGGAATTTGCTAAAATGTGCATGAAGAGTCACAGAAACTTTCAGGAAGTTCATGTGTCATGGGTACAGATATTCAGATGGGAAAGATGAAAAGGTTCAGGAGATGAATGGTGACTATTCTCACAGCAAAGTACTCAATGCTACTAAAAGATGGTTTTTAAAAGGGCCAAAATGTGACTTAGTAGTAGGGCTCATGCTCTGTATGTGTGAAGCCCATGGGGCAGGGCCAAGACTTGAACAGAGGGTCTCAGGCAAGTGTTCTGCCCTGGGCTACATTCCAGCCATATTATATATATCTTAACACACATAAACACAAACACACACACAATACAGTTTGTTGTCTGTGGGGAAAAATAGGTATTTGAGAAAGATAGGCAGGGAAACTTCCATGAAGATTATTTTTCACAGTTCAAAGGATGATACCTCTTCTGATTTCCATTTAGTGTTAGGTAATGTGATAGGACAACCTGGTGTTAGGTCAAGTTGTCCTTTCCTCATTGTCATATCAAAAGTGGCACAAGTTGGTGCCAGAGCAGTGTTATAAATCTCCCAATGGAGCTTAGTTCCTGGTAGTGTTGCCTGTAGCTGTATCAGTTCTATGGCTGGGATCTGGGGTTTGGGATTGGACTAACACTGTCCAATCTTCTGGAGACTTCGTTGTAGCCTCATGACATATATTCAGCATGGGAGGCACACTTCTGCTACAAAAAGTGTGAGTTCTCGGCCCGGAGAGATAGCACAGCAACATTTGCCTTGCAAGCAGCTGATTCAGGACCAAAGGTGGTTGGTTCGAATCCCAGTGTCCCATATGGTCCCCCGTGCCTGCCAGGAGCTATTTCTGCGCAGACAGCCAGGAGTAACCCCTGAGCAACGCCGGGTGTGCCCCCCCCCAAAAAAAAAGTGTGAGTTCTTATCCCTAGAAGATAAGTAAGAGCACCAACAACAGAAAACTGACTTTGACAACCGTGACTAAACAGAAACTACCTTGGGACCAATAAGGAAAACCCTATCCTAGGCTGTAGCCCAGGACTTATAAAAAACAACAACAACAACAACACAACAACAACAAGAACAAGATGTATTATTGCAGAGGCCGAACTTGGAAAACAGAGACTGAGCAGAACCTTTGGATCCATAATATCCTAGGCTTCGGTTTAGGGACTGAACAAAAACAGGGAGCTAGTGTTACAGAAGACTGAACACAACAACCATGATGGATAGAAACCTCTGAACCGTAGAGACTCTATCCTAGACCCTGACCTATAACCTGCACAAATACCAAGATCACTAGCTACAGTGGCTTGATTTTCTCACACACAACTGAGAGGAAAGTTTCTTGGCACCACAAAAAAGCCTTTGGGATGGGGTAATGAGTATATATGGAGCCAGGGGTTGATGCCATGATGGCATGCTTCAAGGATGGAGAAACCCTGAATCTCTTAGGCCATGGGAATTCCCTTTCTTCCCCAATGCTTACTGTTCCTATGGGAAAAAAAAAAAGTGGGGGGGAAAGCCAAACCCTGCCACTCCAGCACCTACTTTTTCTTGTTTTGTTTTGATTTGTTAGTTTTTGACTTTATTTTCCATCTCTTTTTTTCTTCCACTTTTTCTTTTTCACTCTTGTGGTTATTATTTGGTGATTTATTTTTATTTTTATTTGCTGGGTGCATTTTTTTCTTTTTTCTTTCATTTTCTTTCTTTTTTTTGTTGTTTGTTTGTTTGTTTGTTTGTTTTTGGGTCACACCCGGCAGCGCTCAGGGGTTACTCCTGGCTCCATGCTCAGAAACTGCTCCTGGCAGGCACGGGGGACCATATGGGGCACCGGGATTCGAACTGATGACCTTTTGCATGAAAGGCAAACGCCTTACCTCCATGCTATCTCCCGGGCCCCTCTCTCTTTTTTTGGTAGTTGTTACCAAATTTTTTTTTCTCCCTTTTTCCTTATCTTTTTTATCTCCAATGACGGTGGAATGGATGCTCAGTCTACAACGAGCTGTAAAGTGGAGACCAGTTGCACTAGCATTCTGGGGGGTAACTGAGGGAGATATGGGATACATGCTGGGAACAGAGGTGGAGGGAGGACAGCATTGGTGGTGGGAATGCCCCTCATTCATTGTCACTATGTACTATAAATGATGCAGTGGAAGATTTGTAATGCACTTTGGTCACAATAAAAATTAAAAAAATTAAAGAAATAAGCAGGATCCTGGAAAAAGAATAAACCTACATGTTATTGCAAAAAAAAAAAAAAAAAACCCTTTTTTTTTTTTTTTGGTTTTTGGGTCACATCCGGCAGTGCTCAGGGGTCACTCCTGGCTCCATGCTCAGAAATTGCTCCTGGCAGGCACAGGGGACCATATGGGACAACGGGATTCGAACCGATGACCTTTTGCATGAAAGGCAAACGCCTTACCTCCATGCTATCTCCCGGGCCCCGAAACCCCCCTTTTTTTTAAAGAAAAAAAAAAGATTATTTTGTATATCTTGAACAAAAGAGGGGGGTTGAAGAGGGAGAAGAAAGAAAAATAGAAGGAAGTGAGGGAGGCAAGTAAAAGAAGGGAAGGAGGAGAAAAGGAATGGAAGGGAAGAAAAAGGAAAGAGAGGCAGGAGAAAAACATGAGGCCATGGCCAATCCCCTCCACTGAAAAAAAGACCAAATTAAAAAGTAAAGACACAATAAAGGGCTGTGGCCCAAGGACAAATACAGCCTTTCTTGGTAAAGGGAGTATGTTGTCCTGTTGGCAAAGGGATTATTTACAAAGAGAGAAGTCACTGAAAACCTGCTTGACCTTAAAGTGAAGCCAGGGGGAGGGAGTTTATCCAGATTCCTAGCACCCCTTCCTTCTTTATGATCTCTCAGTCTCTGGGAGAGAGGTGGTGGGAGAGAGGTCACCTGCACTGTGGCCTTCACAGTCATTACTCATGGCCTGGGGCCCTCAGGCATGGAGATTTCTAACTCAAGGTGACCAATGTATCTGCCCTAGGGGCTATTGTGGAGATGGGAATTTAATTGGTGTTCAGCGAGCACATTGTGACAACTGTTTTTTATTTATTTATATTTTGTCATTCAATTATTTAATTGTAGTTATAAAAAGAGGCAATAAAATTGACAAAATAATTAGGAAAGACTAGTAAGTTTTGAAAGATTTAAAATAGGAGGACACTTTACAAAAAGTTGTGGGGAATAAAATTCTTGTTTTGTTTTGTTTTGTTTTGTTTTTTCTAAGGGAATAAAATTCTTAACTAGAAGTAGAAATGTAACATTACAGAGTATCTTATAAAATATAAGACAGACGAAGCCAGAGAGATAGCATAGTGGTAGGGTGTTCGCCTTGCATGCAGCCAACCCGGGAGGGTCCTGGTTTGATTCCCGGTATCCTATATGGTCCCCTAGCCTGCCAGGGATGATTTCTGAGTTCAGAGCCAGGAGTGACCCCTGAGCACTGCCAGGTATGGTCCAAAACCTAATAAATAAATAAACAAAGTTTAAAAATAAATAAGTAAAATATAAGACAAATACAAAAGGGCTGTGACAACTGTTTTTTAGATTCATTCTCCTCTGCTATGTAAACCCTGGTTTCCCAGACTTCTGCAAAGACGGTATGTGGTAATCAGTCTCTGCAGAGAGTTGAGAAACAAATGTGAACTTGAGACCAGTCACACATAATGTGGTCCTGCTATGTCCGGTGTCATTGCTGCTCAGGAGGGGTGGGAATGCTGGGTCTTTGGAACAGGGAACAACATACTAGCAATGACTCACCCCACACTCACCCACCCTGCAGTACACAATGCAAACAAGAACATCACAATTGGGAATAGCTTCTTCTTACAGTATTACTCTGAGTTTACCAGATCACTTATCACCTCTATAGAAAGTTGATTGTAATCTAAAGCATGGACTATGGAATCAACTGAATATGCCAGGGCTGGGAGACAAATCTGGATCTTGCTATGAGGAAGGCCCAAGTTTGATCCCTGGCAGTAGAGTCCTTTCAGCACAGCAGCAAGGGGCCTATCTCCCCCCAATGAAAGTGTCACAAGTGTCAAAACTATTCATTTTCAAAGGCAAATTTATGGAAGATTATAGGAAATCTTAACAAAAAATGTAAAGTCTCCCAGTAAAATTAATATTTTACATGTATTTATTCTACAATAAATATATAAATAGTATATAAGATAACATATTTATATATTACTATGTTAAATATATAAATTATATTAAATTCTAAATTTTAATTTATATATTATTAAAGTGTATATTTATATGTAAAATATATTTTTATATTTATTTTATTTATATCATTACATCATATTATAATATAATATATAATAATATAATATAATAACATACTATATTATGTATAAACATATACATTTATGTTAAAATATATAATAAATATAAACATATTTATTTTATATATATGGCCAGAAAGATAGTACAGATGTTAATTGCAACAACAGATCCTGGCAAATGAATGAAGTAAATGAATCCCTGACATTTAACTTGTCAAGCACCGCCAGGGATCATTTCTGAGTACAGAGCTATGAACAGCCACTGAGCACTGCTAATTTGTGGCTTAAAACTGTCCCTCCAGGGCCCGGGAGATAGCATGGAGGTAAGGCGTTTGCCTTTCATGCAAAAGGTCATCGGTTTGAATCCCGGTGCCCCATATGGTCCCCGTGCCTGCCAGGAGCAATTTCTGAGCATGGAGCCAGGAGTAACCCCTGAGCACTGCTGGGTGTGACCCAAAAAAAACCAAAAAAAAAAAAAAACTGTCCCTCCATCATAAAAGAAAAAAAATTTATACCCATGGCATAATAGGAAGATATAATTAATAAATAAACTAAAGAGATAATTCTAGTGATTAACTCTACAATATAGGGATGTAGCTCAGTTCTTAAGTGTATGAAGCCCTGGGTTCAAATCCAGACACACCACACATACTCACACACAAAAGTGATGAAAGTATAAAAGAATAATATATTTTCTTAGAATCAGGCATGCTGTTTCAATAATAGAGTAAATATCCTCTAAAGATACCCATGACATTTTTCAAAGAAGTGGATCAAACACTCCTGAAATTCATTTGGAACAATAAACACCCATGAATAGCTAAAGCAATCCTTGGGAAAAGAAATATGGGAGGTATTACTTTCCCCAATTTTAAACTGTATTACAAAGCATTAGTTATCAAAACAGCATGTTATTAGAATAAAGACAGATCCTCAGATCAGTGGAATAGACTTGAGTATTCAGAGAATATTTCCCAGACATACAATCAACTAATCTTTGAAAAGGGGGCAAGAAATCCAAAATGGAGCAAAGAAAGCCTCTTCAACAAGCGGTGTTGGCACAACTGGTTAGCCACTTGCAAAAAAGTGAATTCAGACCCCTATCTAACACCATGCACAAAGATCAAATCCAAGTGGATTAAAGACCTATATGTCAGGCTTGAAACCATAAGGTATATAGAACAACACCTATATGACATTGAGACTAAAGACATCTTCAAGGAGGAAACAGCACTCTCCAAACAAGTGGAAACAGAGATAAACAAATGGAACTATATTAAGCTGAGAAGTTTCTGCACCTCTAAGGAAATAGTGCCTGAGATACATAAGCCACACACAGAATGGGAGAAACTATTCACCCAATACCCATCAAACAAGGGGCTAATATCTAAGATATACAAGGTGCTGACAGAACTTAATAAAAAAAAAAACATATAACCCTATTAAAAAATGGGGAGAAGAAATGAACAGACACTTCCTCAAAGAAGAAATACAAATGACCAAAAGACACATAAAAAATGCTCCATGTCACAAATCATCAGGGAGATGCAAATCAAAACTACAATGAGGTACCATCTCACACCACAGAGACTTGCACACATCCCAAAGAACAAAAATAATCAGTGACGGCGGGAATGTGGAGAGAAAGGAACTCTAATTTGCTGCTGGTGGGAATGCCGTCTAGTCCAGCCTTTATGGAAAACAATAGGGAGATTCCTCAAAAAATTGGAAATTGAACTCCCATATGATCCAGCTATACATCCCTAGGGATATACCAGAGGAACACAAAAATAAATTCAAAAATTTCTTCCTCACACTTATATTCATTGCAGTGCTATTTATAATAGCCAGACTCTGGAAACAGCCAAGATGCCCTTTAACAGATGAATGGCTAAAGAACCTGTGTTCCATATACAATGAAATATTAAGGAGCCGTCAAGAGAGATAAAGTCATGAAATTTTCCTATACGTGGATGTACATGGAATCTATTATGTTAAGTGAAATAAGTCAAAGGGAGAGAGAGAGACGCAGAATAGTTTCACTCATCTATGGGTTTTAAGAAAAATTAAAGACATTACTGTAATAAGGCCCAGAGACAATAGAGTTAAGGACTGGAATTGCTGGAAGGACCGGCTCTCAATTTGAAGCTCACCACAAAAGAGTAGTGAACTCTGTTAGGGTAATAACTACACTAACAACTAACATGACAATGTTAAAGAATGAGAGAAGTAGAATAATACAGTGAATACAGGTAGGGGTGTGGGGAGGGGGCATTGGTGGTGGAAATGTTGACTGGTGATGGGGGGGGTGTCCTGTTTATAACTGAAACCCAACTACAAACACGCTTATAATCATAGTACTTAAATAAAGATTTATATTGAAAAATAAAATATAGAGTAAATATGCTGCATTTGCAAAGGTCCAGGCCCTATCCCAGCACCACATTCACACACACCCTTGCACTGCCAGACCTGGCTTCACACAACAAAAACTTTTTTTTTTGTTTTTGGGTCACACCCGGCGATGTTCAGGGGTTACTCCTAGCTGTCTGCTCAGAAATAGCTCCTGGCAGGCACGGGGGACCATATGGGACACTGGGATTCAAATCAACCACCTTTGGTCCTGGATTGGCTGCTTGCAAGGCAAACGCCGCTGTGCTATCTCTCCGGGCCCCAAAACTATTTTTTTTAATATTAAAATGCTTTATTTAAGCACCATGATTACAAAAGTTTTAACTGTTGGGTTTCATTCATACAATGTACACCATCCTTCACCAGTGAACCCTTCCCATCACCAATTTTCTCCCTCCTCCACCTCCTACCGAGACCCCACCTTGCTCTGGCATAGGCAATTTGCTTCTCTCTCTCATTCTCTCTCTTTATCTCTCTCTTTCCTTTTTTTAAAATAATTTTTATTGGGGCCGGGCGGTGGCGCTGGAGATAAGGTGTCTGCGCTAACCTAGGACGGACCACGGTTCGATCCCCCGGTTCCCCATATGGTCTCCCGTGCCTGCCAGGAGCGACTTCTGAGCGCATAGCCAGGAGTAACCCCTGAGCGTCACCGGGTGTGGCCCAAAAACCAAAAAAAAAAAAAAAAAAAAAATTTTTTATTGTGACCAAAGTGAATTACAAATTTTTCACAAAAAAAGCTAAATTTTAAATTAAATTCTAATTATATAATATTTTGTTTAGTGTTTTATAATGTAATATATTTATATACATAAATATATATATTGGCATAAATAAAGTTTTCTCTTAATGTATAGGGTGATTGTTATAGTCTCTGGGGGACAATAAATACTCAGAACTGGGGTCAGCATGTGCAAGGCAAGCACTCTAAATACTTTACTAGCTCACTGACACTATCTTTTTTTCTTGATTTTCATTATAACAGCGTTACTCATCATTTTGTGTTTATACACTTGATCTTAGCCAAAAGGCCGAGAAGCGATTCATCATTTTGTTTATAACACAGTCATTTCAGGCATTAAATGTTCAAACACCAGTCCTACCATCAGTGTGACCTTCCTTTCACCAATGTCCCCAATCTCCCACCAGCCACCATAGCTTGCATCCATGCAGCACAAACAAATATATTTCATATTTTGTTACAACACAAAAGTAAATGGAATTACCAAAACTTAAAGGTCAATTTGGAATGATTGTGTTATCTCTACATGGTGTTACTAAAGTCAATGTCTAAGGAGTTATTGGGCTGTAGTTGCGAATAGTTGAGCCTTTATGTTACTATTTAGGCTCACTAAGGTGGGTAATAAGCCTAAACTTCCCATAATATTTCCTGTGATATTACTGGGTTAACACTACTATAAAATATTGAGGTGTTGGGGCCCGGGAGATAGCATGGAGGTAAGGTGTTTGCCTTTCATGCAAAAGGTCATTGGTTCGAATCCCGGTGCCCCATATGGTCCCCCGTGCCTACCAGGAGCAATTTCTGAGCATGGAGCCAGGAGTAACCCCTGAGCACTGCCGGGTGTGACCCAAAAACCACAAAAAAAAAAAAAAAGAAAAAAAAGAAAGAAAAAAATATTGAGGTGTCACATGGCAACACTGTCCAGAATTTATAGATCTGAAGAAATTTTGGTGGCTTGTTAGATGGTGGCTTGTTTAACCTTTAATAAAGTGAAATATTAGAACTGGGTCATTTCTGTTGGAGGATGTAGGGTATGGTGTTTGGTTGCTGCAGTTCATGCAGAAAGGAGAATCCCTTCCCTTTTCCTGAGAATGTCACAGAGGTATCATCTGGGACTGGCCTCACTAACAAACTGGCAAGTATTGGTGGTCATTATTTTCTTTTTACCCTTTATATCTTTTAAATTATGCTTTGGAGTTTTAAAATATATCATTTGACAAGTCTATCAATATTTTGGGGGTTTGTTTTTGTTTTTGGATCACACCCAGCAGCGCTCAGGAGTTACTCCTGGCTCTATGCTCAGAAACTGCTCCTGGCACGGAGCAGGAGGATCATATGGGATGCTGGGGTTCAAACCACAGTCCTTCTGTATGCAAGGCAAACGCCTCACCTCCATGCCATCTCTCTGGTCCCAAGTTTATCATTATTAAAAACATCTTGGCTTTTGGTCAGGCCCAGTCCTGGTTCTGTGCGCAGGCCTCATTCCTGGCAGTGCTCAGATGATCATAGATACATATTTCAAGGCCCAGGGGTGTATCTCAGTGGTCCAGCAGCTAGTCAGCAAGCAACAAGCCTTGACTGATCCTTGACACCTCAGCCCAATACGCATCTAGTGCCATTCCAGAGACATCCCATTGGTGGCCCCTTGCACCACCAGGACAGATGTGTGTGCTCTGCAGATACATAGTATAGTATGTGTGAGATTTCTTTTTTTTGTTTGTTTGTTTTTTTTTTCTTTTTTTTTTTGTCTTTTTCTTTTATGTGTGAGATTTCAACCAGCCATGTGCTCTCCTGCCACAACAGCAAAGAAAGAGAAGGGAAATATTTAAAAATATTTAAAATGGGGATGGACAGTTTAGCAGGTAAGGCATTTGCTTTGCACACAGTTGACCCAGATTAGTTCCTCTTATCACAAATATCCCCTGAGCACTGCTAGGAATCATTCCTGAGCATAGAGCCAGGAGTAATTCCTGACCACTGCTGGCTATGGCAACAAAAAACTAAAAAATTTTTTTCTTTTAATATAAAAGTCTGAACACACATTAGCAACTGTCAGGGCGTATGTTGAGGATAACCTCCTTGTTACCCTTTACCAATGAAAAAAAATTTTTTTTTTTTTTTTTTTTTTT
>PVKC010053838.1:0-10071 GCA_004027635.1 Crocidura indochinensis | reverse complement strand
TTTTTTTTTTTTTTTTTTTTTTTTGGTCACACCTGGCAGTGCTCAGGGGTTACTTCTGGCTCCATGCTCAGAAATTGCTCCCGGCAGGCACGGGGGACCATATGGGGCACCGGGATTCGAACCAATGACCCTTTGCATGAAAGGTAATCGCCTTACCTCCATGCTATTTCCCGGGCCCTGGTATTTCCCATTTTAATGTGCCTATGCAAACAAGGAAAAATGCCACATGGCTTTATAGGCCCATATGGGGGATGCAAGAACATGTATAAAACTCTGCATGACGTGTTTAAACATAAGAATTAAACTGAGGGACTCTTTCACCGAATATTTCTTTTTTTGGGGGGGGAGTCACACCCGGCAGTGCTCAGGGGTTACTCCTGGCTCCGTGCTCAGAAATTGCTCCTGGCAGGCACGGGGGACCATATGGGGCACTGGGATTCGAACCGATGACCTTTTGCATGAAAGGCAAACGCCTTACCTCCATGCTATCTCCCGGGCCTGATGTCTCCAATTTTACTCCCATCCTCCTTTATGCCTTCTCCTCTGTCTCTGGGACATACAATTTTTCTTTTCTCTCCTCTCCTTCACTCCACTACTCTCTCTCTCTCTCTCTCTCTCTCTTCTTCCTCTTCTTTCTCCCTCTCCCCCATCCAGAAAGTATGGATTAACTTTTATAAGGAAACCACTTCCTAGACTTCAGCCTCATCACCACAGAACAGAAATACAGTACTACCTTCCCCTCTGGACTGCAGAAGACCCATCTGAAAAACAGACATGGAAAACAACTAGGGAAGTAGGAGACAGGCTGTTTGCTGTTTTTCCTTGAGCAATCTTTTTTTAGATTCGTATGCACAATATTATATAACTAAATTGAATCATCCAGAGGAAATAAACATAGTTTTACAATCTCACAGCCATTCAAGACTTAATGGAACAAATTGCAAAAACACCAACAGACATATTCAAGAATGTAAATCAAAACTAAACAAAAACAAAAGTTCAGTTCCAGATGTTTTTGCAAGTGTTTTCTTAAAGGTTTAGGTTCAAAGGAGCACTGTAAAAACAGTGTTAGAGTGACAATTATCGCTTGTGTAGACCCACTAAAGTATGGGGGACATGGAAAGTAAAAGCATTGGCCTAGATACAAGAAAACCTTACCCCTAAAGTTTCCTGACATAAGTCCAATTCTAGGTTCCAGGCAAACTAGTTTATCCATTCCAGGTCATTGCCTGTAGTGCCAATATATTTTTATTTTTCACACACTCTCTGTTGTTGGTATCATGTTTTTGTATTAAAGATCCTGGAATCTGTATATCCTACATTGAAGTCAGTATGGTACGTAGCTTTTTCTAATTTCAACTCACGATTAAAGGGCAATGGAGTAATATCTCTTATTGAAAAGTTCACAAAGAAAAGAAAAGATAAAAAGTGGGGAAAATCTTCACCGTTTACGAGAATATTTAGTAAGAGTTAGCTGTCAAAGAAAATAGATATAAAATAATCAAAGCCATACATGTACATTTTATGTCTTTTTAAATAGTTGGGGTTTGTAAAATCCAGTGAAACAAGTTGGTGTGTGATAGAACAGAAATTAAAAAGGGTAAATGGGGCGTAATAAAGGTTGGGGGTGATAGGGTTGAAAAGTGAATATGAGCTTTACAAGGGTGTGCGAGAGGGCAGAATACCAGATGGACATTCTACACACAAAATATAACTTAAGGATAGGATATATTATCAACATATACTGTATGCGTGGGGGCAATGCCCCTGCATGGTATTAGACATGTAGACTAAAGGATATTGCCAGAGACACCCTTAGAAAAAATGAGCAGCTTACAGCACCCCACAATTGGACCCATCTGGAGGCCTTCGACATCAGATGGGAGGAATTTCTCCCTCCCCACCCCCCAGGGCCCGATTAACCAGGTGTGGCCCTGAAGACCCGCCTTGTGTGGGGAGGCCTCAGTCCCCTGGACTAAGTGGTCAGCCCAGGGGTCCTGTGGCTAGCTGTCCTGCCCAGAGCCCCCGACATACCAGTCAAAAATCCAGAAAATCCTGGCATGTGGAGTCTTCTGGGTGCAGCCAGACCCTATCTCAGTAACTTGTGGATAAAGATGAGAGGAATTTCTCCCTCCCCACCCCCAGGGTCCGATTAACCAGGTGTGGCCCTGAAGACCCGCCTGGTGTGGGGGGCCTCAGTCCCTGGACTAAGTGGTCAGCCCACGGGTCCTATGGTTAGCTGTCCTGCCCAGAGCCCCCGACATACCAGTCAAAAGCCCAGAAAATCCTGGCATGTGGAGTCTTCTAGGTGCAGCCAGTTCCTGCAGGATAGACACAATCTTAGAATAAAAGGATGAAAATCAATTATTCAGGCCACTGAATAATAAAAAAAAGTAATCTGGAACAGCTATACTTACATCAGACCAAATTACATTCAACCTATAAAAGTTCAGAGACAAAAATGGACACTACTTATTGATCAGAGGACCATTATACCAAGAAGTACTAAATCTGATCAACGTTTATGCACCAAATATGAAGCTAGCAAAACATGTAAGTCTTTTTCTCACAAATATGGAGAAAATATGGATGGAAATGTGATAGTAGTGGAAGATTTCAACACACCATTATCACCAGTAGACAGATCCACTATGCAGAACACTAACAAAGACATGAGCCCTAAATGTGAAACTAGAAGAACTGGGACTAATAGACTTATAAAGGACCCTCCATCCTCAGAAAATGGAAGACACATTCTTCTGAAGTGCACACCTTTGTTTGAATAGACCTTGCCTTAGGGCTCAAATCTAACTTACATAAAATCACATAAGAATTATACCAAGCACCCTATCAGACCCCATGCAACAGAGATCAAGATTGACTATAAAAAGATGTGGGGAATATCTAACTCATGAATACTACACAACATATTACTCAACAACAGCTAAATCAGAGAGGAAATTAAGAAAGAACTAAAACTATTTAAGAAGAATGACAATGAAAAAATAAATTGCCAAAATATATGGGATTCAGAAAAAAGTAGAAATTAGTGGGGAAAATAACTATATAGGCCTATGTTAGGAAAAAGGAAATTGACAAAATCAACACTTAAAGGAACACCTTAAGGATCTGGAAAACCAGCAGCAAAGAAAGCCAAATAAGGTAGAAGACAAGAAATAATAAAAACCAGAGCAGAAATAAACAACATAGAACCAAAAAAAAAATACAACCAAAGAAACCAAATAGAATCAAAGAAAGCAATGAAATAAACAACATAGAACCAAAGAAAACAATACAAAGAATCAATGAGACCAATGGTTTTGGGGGAAAAAAAGATAGACAAACCTCTGGCAAAACTCACAATGAATAAAAGTTAAAACACCCAAATGCATTGTATAGAAATGAAAGGGGAGAGATTGCAACAGAACCACAAGAAATCCAAGACATCATGAGTGCTTATTATGAAAAAAGTGCACTCAGTTGAGTAGAGAACCCAGAAGAAATAGACATATTCCTGGAAAAATGTCATCTTCAGAGAAATAATGAGAAGAAAGTAGAAAGCCTAAACTGGCCAATCACTTCTCTAGAAATTGAAATAGTAATTAAGAAACTACCCAACAACAAAAGTCAAGGACCAGATGGAGTTTTTCTTTGTTTGTTTTGTTTTGTTTTGTTTTTTGGATCACACCCGGCAGTGCTCAGGAGTCACTCCTGGATCTCTGCTCAGAAATCACTCCTGGCAGGCACGGGGGACCACATGGGATGCCGGGATTCGAACCACCATCCTTCTGCATGAAAGGCAAATGCCTTACCTCCATGCTATCTCTCTGTCCCCAAGGACCATATGTTTTTACAGGTGAATTCTATTTCATTTCAGAAAAGAATTTCTATCATTGATCCCCAGGCATTTCTAAAACATTGAAAAGACAAGAATCCTAAGCCCTTTTATGGGGCTAATATCACACTTATCCTCAAAGCTAACAAAGATATCACCAAGAAAGAAAGCTACAGAACAATCCTCACAAATGAACATGGATGAAAAATCCTTAAAAAAGAATCTTAGCAAACCAAATCCAACAACACGTCAAAACGACCATTTAAGGGATAAAGGATGGTTTAACATATGCAAATCAATCAACATTCTATACCACATCAACAAAAAGAAAGACAAAAACCACACAATCATATCATTTGACACAGATAATGCATTTGAAAAAATCCAACACACATTCATGATGAAAACTTTCATCAAAATAGGGTTGGAAGAAACCATCCTCAAGATAGTTGCAGCTATCTATAAAATCCCACACCCAACATCATAATTCATGGTAAAAAATTGAGAGCATTTCCACTAAGGTAAGGCAAGTTTTTCTTTAGGCAAGGCTGTCCACTTTTTCCAGTCTTTTTCAACATCATTTTAGAAGTCCTAGTAATAGTTATCAGACAAGAGAAGGGAATCAAAGTAATTCAAGTAGGAAAAACAAAAGTCCAAATTTCTCTATTTGCAGATGATGATGTACATCAAAAACCCTAAAGAGTCCACAGAAAAACTCCTAGAAACAATAAACCAATATAGCAAAGTGGTCGGCTATAAAATCAATACACAAAGGAGAATAGCATTTCTCTATACAATTAACACAACAGAGGGGAGAGATAAAGGAGTCCATCCATTTAAAAACATATCTAAAAATATCAAGTACCTAGGAATTAACCTAACAAGAGAGGTGAAAGACCTATACCATGAAAACTTCAGAACACTTCAGAAAGAAATTGAAGAGGACCTAAGGAATTGAAAAAATATCCCATATTTATGGATAGGAAGAAGCAACATTATCAAAATGAAAATCTTACCTAAAATTCAATTCAATGCAACTCCTATATAAGTTCAGCAGCATTTTCTAAGGACTTAAAAATCAATTATGAAGTTTGTGTGGAACCAACAAAGAACCTTGGTTAGCCAAATCCATATTGAAAAACAAGAAATTGGATGGCATTTATTTACCTAACCTGAAGCTTTATTATATAACTATAGTGATCAAAACAATATGGTACTGGAACGAAGACAGTGCCTCATACCAATGGATCCAAATATAATATCCAGTGACTTATCACCAAAATATATAGTCAACTAATATTTGACAAAGGAGACAATAATTTGAAATGGAGCAAAGACAGTCTCTTCAACAAATAGTGTGGAAACAACTAGATAATCACCTGTAAGAAATTAAAGATTGTTCCGTACCTCACACCTTACACAAAAGTCAACTCAAACGGATTAAAACATCTTGAAATCAGAATTGAAGCTATAAAGTTCATTGATTAAACATAGGTAGAACACTCTAAGAATATACCTCAAAAATGTCTTTGATGATATAATACAATGTCAAGAGCTACATTAAAATAAAATTTTTCTCTATGGCAAGAAAAAAACACGAATTAAAATAGGAGACAGGTAACAGAATGGAATTTATTTTTGCACTCAAGACATCAAATAACGTTTTGATATCTAGGATATACAAAGCACTCACAAAGGTTAGCTCCTCAAAACATAAAATAAAATAAGTAAATAAAGAGAAAAATGGGGAGAAGAATGAATAGACAATACTCTAAAGAACAAAGATAGATGGCCAATAGACACATGAAAAAATGTTCACCGTCACTCATCATTAAGGAAATCCAAATCAGCACAACAATGAGGTACCATATTACACCCCTGAGGATGGCACACATAAAAATTTTGGGGACTAATCTCTATTGGTGGGGATGCGGTAAGAAAAGATCTCTCATCCACCACAGGTGGGAATGCTGCCTAGTCCAACTCTTTATGGAAAGCAGTATGGAGGATTCTCAGTAAATTCAAACTTGAACTGCCATATGACCCAGCAAGTCCGCTCTATGTATCTATCCCCAGGATAGAAAGACATTCATTCAAATGTAAGTATGCACACCACTATTAATCGCAGCATTCAGTACAATAGCCAAGACTTGTAATTATCCTAGATGTACAAAAGAGTAGATCACGGAGATGTAATACATATACACAGTGGAATATCCATAACAGTAAGAAATGATACAATCATGCAATGTGCAGCAACATAGATGAAACTAGAAAATATTATGTTAAATGAAATACATTAGAAGGATAAATACAAAGTGATATCACTAATTATAGTATTTAGAATATATACCATACATATAAAACTCCATGAAGAAACACTATGGTCTAAATGGTAGATACTCAGAACATCGTAGGTGCAATATATAGCATATATACAAGGGTGTATATCCTTTCTTTGTAGGATTTTTTTTTACAAATAAATGCAATAGGGATAATGATAATTACCTCTCATGTATATAATGGAGGGAAAGAAATAAAAATATGACTATTACCCCCTTAATCATTACATTATTCAATTAAAGTATCTTTGGGAGGTATTTAGCTCAGAACTTAATACATAGTCAATATAATGACAGACATTATTCTAAGCAAGGAAAGGAAAAATAAAAATAATGACACATATTTTCTGAGAGATGCCTAATTCATTCAGACACCATGGATAATTTTTATAAGCAAAGTAGACAAACCAAAATGAATAAAGATGCCAGGCACTTAGAGCAAGCTGAAATGTAGCTAAATTATCTTATTTGTATATCAACATTAAATTAAGTTTCCCCTTGTTACTGAATTTCCCTAATAGACTAGCCCACTAAAATCATGTTACCCTCTTCTACACATGCTTTTAGAAATATACTTAATTACTGACAATGCTATTCAGTAGAATTCACTGAGCTAATATCCAACTATTATCTGTAGAATTCAAAAGGTAGTTCCAACTCAACAGATACATAGGGATATTGAACACTGGAGAACACTGGAAATATTGCTTCCTCACTTTCCTCTGTGAGCAATTATATTTACATTAAAATAACGATAGCCTAATAAAATCCATTTCACAGTGAACACAGAATATGATTAAATGTTTAGAATGGTTAATTAATAGCAAATTAAGGATCTACATCATACAATAATTTTATTCATATTTGTGGAAAATATTTTAACCACATGAGAACAAAAATTCATGGTAACTACTTTTTAGAATGAATTATTTAACTTGAACAAGGAAACTATGTTTTCAAGTCTACATATATGAAATCCTTTGTAATTGAAAAGAAAAATGTCAAGTTTCCACTCTTTCATCTCTGTTACCTAGCAATGACACTTGTTTTCCCTTCAGTTCTTTCTTCCTTTATAGTGTTAAATTGAATTTCAATTAATAAAACTGACAGACTTAGATCTATAACACTTAAAAAAAAAAAGCCTTAGAGAAATACTGCCACCTGCTGCATAAGTAATGAATGTAATTTTAAAAACACGATTTTTTTCCTTCAGAGGAAAAAAAACTGTGACATACATACACAAAATACTGATAAAATTACTTTCAAACAATAAAAGTCACATGCCAAATCCCATGAATAATAGTCCAAGAACCTAAAAAAATAACTTTTTAAGTTGCTCAATTTAATGTTTTAATGAAATGATCTGAAGGTTCTTACCAAATAAGTTTCACAAATGAGATTAAGTAAATATTTAAGAATTGATATTTTTGTTTTTATTAATATCATTCTATCCTGAATTCAATGATTCTGCAAAAATAAATAGAAATTTTAGCATAACCACTTAGTAGATCTAATAACAACTTTAATTAATTTGTTTAATGGCATTGCTTAGTCACATGTTTCTTCTCATACTATTTGTTATTATAACATTTTCCTCTACCCTTACAAATATAAAAAATATTTAAGATGTCACATATTCGGAACTATTTTCACTAATGACATTTTGTTTAATTTAATAGAACTTAATTGTTTTATTTAATTGAGACCATTTGCACACATAGTATAAATGCACATAATGTGTAGAATAATCCTCTCAGTTTTCAGAAAGCAAATACTTGTTAATAATTGTAAAACAAGCTGTTTTCTACTTTATGAAGCTTTATTCACTTCTGTCTTGCCCTATTCTTTGCCAGAATAATGTGAATTCAGACAAATAGGGAAGACCAATACAATTAGAAATAAACAAGATAGGGGCTGAAGAGGTGGCACAAGCAGTAGGGTGCTTGCCTTTCACATGCTAACCTAGGATGGACTGCAGTTTGGACCCTTCCGCCTCTCATATGGTCCCCCAAGCCAGAGGGATTTCTGAGTTCATAGTCAGGAATAACCCCTGAGGATCACTGGGTTTGGCCCAAAACCAAACCAAACCAAACTAAAAACAAACAAACAAAAAAATAATAAGACTTAACTTGAGTCATAAAGAGATAAAAATGAAATAAAAAACCAATAAATTGGATCATAAATTATTTATACTTCTAAAGTCTGTTTTTCATTTCCATAGTTAATTTGATTCATGAGTATTTTAATTTTATGCAATTACAAATAGAATTAAAATATTCTGTTTTATAACTTGTTTGCATATAGGTCAACAGGTGTTTGTATATCGATTTTTCAGCCTTCTCCTTGCTATTTTATTTTACCATTTCCAGTTATTTCTGTGGTGTCTTTGTGATTCTTTATGATAGTAGTCATGTAGTTGTAATAAAGTGATATTAAGCAATGAACAATGGTCATGTTTGCATATACAGTGGGAGGAGATGATCCTGAGTGGTCTTTTCATTCACAAGCACAATGAATTTGAATCAACCAACTGAAAAACAAAGATGCCAATACAAATATATATAAGAATACAAATACAATAATATATATAAGAATACACAATGGTGATGGGAACGTTGCATTGGTGATGGGTGGTGTTCTTTACATGACCTAATCCCAAACACAATCATGTATGTAATCAAGGTGTTTAAATAAAATATATTAAAAAAAGAATACAAATACAAATATATATAATCTGTTAGTCAAGCTTATATACAAATATTTATAATACATAGTCAAAAATTTACACACTTTCCATAGTACAACTTCTGCCCCTATATTTTGTTTGACTGAGTTGTTTTGAATACATAGAATATAGTTTGGGGAAGAATATTTTTTAAATCCACTTACATATGTGTCCTTTTCACTATTCAAATAGGTCCTAACAACTTTCTTAATTATTATTTTTAAATCCTTTCTAAGATGAGAACACAAAAATAAAACTTTGTTGAGGCCATTGTCCAATGAGGGCCAAATGAGAAAATATTAAAACACTAGTCTAACTCATTTTTTTGTTGAAAGTAGGGCTCATGAAGTAAAGAAACTCAACTTTCACATAGGAAATGGATCTGAGATGCTTTCTTCTTCCCATTTTTTGACGGGATTAGATATTTTTGTTAAGTTCTGTCAGTAACTTGTATATCTTTGATATTAGCCCGGTCCACGCTGAGGACTTCAAGGGAAACCTCTCCTCTTTCTGCCTGTCTGCCCGTGTCTTTGAATCCTGAAGGTCTCCCAAGCACACCGCCCCCCAAAATGCATTCTGAAGCTGCCTGTAAGTAACTTCTGGCTGTGTGGGTCGCTTCGCTTTGCTTCGTGGCCACGCACTCTTTCTAACCAATAAACCCCACCACAACACGCAGGAAAAACCACACTACAAGCGTGACAATGGTGAAACCTCGCAGGCAAACCCCAAGCACAGAAAATGAAGATGAAAGCTCGGATGATCTAATAAAATCCAACCACCTGATTAATCTCTCGGACAAGGAACTTAAAATAGCAATATGGAAGATGTTTGAAGAAGTCAAAGAAAGCATAAATTGATATTAGCCCCTGTCTGACAGGTATTGAGTGAATAGTTTCTCCCATTCTGTGGCTGGCTTTTGTATCCAGGCACTATTCCCTTTAAGGTGCAGAAGTTTCCATTTTAAAATAGTCCCATCTGTTTATCTCTGTTTCCACTTTTATGAAGAGTGCTCTTTCTGCCTTGAAGATATCTTTAGCCTCAATGCTATGGAGTACATTACTAGGTGTTGTTTAATATACCTTATGGTTTCTAGTCCGATATCCTGGTCCTTAATCTATTTCCATTTGACCTTTTTGCATGGTGTTATATAAACATTCGATTTTTTTTTT
>PVKC010053837.1:0-10070 GCA_004027635.1 Crocidura indochinensis | reverse complement strand
CCTGAACTCAAACGCTGCTTGCTGTGAGGTGAAAACATATGACTGGGAGTTGGGGGCGGGGGGGGGGTGGGACTGGCTGGTCTGTCTAATGCGCTCAGCATTACAGCTGGTAAGTGCAAGTGATGTTGAGCTTTCTTGTGAGTTCTTGCATTGTCATGCCAGGTGGCAGGAGTGGCTGTCTAAGGGCTGTTATGAGGAGCAGGATTCCCAGTTTCTGGAGCTGGGGGACTTGCTTATCCCTGTGGGGTAGACTTTGAGGCCCAGACTTTGCCATTCACTTGATGCTAAATCTCTGATGGGGATGAAAACCAGAAGAGCCTGGCCTCTAAATTTTGATTTTATTACACATAATAATCAGTAGATCAAACTTCAGAATGAAAGAATCTATTAGTAAACTGGAAGAAATACACACATTATCATTTTGTAACAACTGGTACTCTACAATAGGAAAAAATGTAATTGGCATTTTTTAGTTTCATTAGCATTGGAGTCATTAGAGTCTGCAATTATGAATTTCATTTGCATTTCAACCCTAGACTTTAAAATGTATTACTTAGAAGGAAGTTGATAAAGTGTAACTTCTTTAATATAAATATGAGAAAGAGGGAAAGAGATAGAAGGAAGTTGGAGGAAGAGATAGAAGGAAGGTAGACTGAGAAAGGAAAGGAGTTAATGGGAGAAACAGGCAAGGGAAGAATGAAGGATGAATGAGTGGATAGAGCGAGATAGGAACAGAGAGTAGATGAAGAAGATGAAATGAGGGAGAGCAGAGTAAAAGGGCATTCACAAATAAAATGGGAGATCAAGTTAAATTAGGCTTCTCCCAAAAAAGTCAAAACAAAATAAAAACTAAAATTCTAAAGCCAAATGAGACCCACTCTTCTTTTTAGTAAACCGCCAACAATACTTGCAAGTATCTGTAATAAGATTTCTTTCAAAAAGTTAGAGTACTACCATGAGCAAATTATGTGGCTCTGTTTTTGTTTTCTCTTTTTGATGATACTGATACTACGTCCCAAAGTCATTCCCAGCAGACACAAGTATGTTTGATTCTAGAAAAGAGTATTGGTGTGATTTTTCCTTCCCAAACCAAATCACTACAATTCATGTTGGCTAAGTCTGAGAGCACTTTCCATTTCCCATGTTGGGGGAGATTCTGACTGTTCCAAAATGGGAGGCTGCCATGGAGGAGAAGTATCCTGTATGTTCTACAGACTCATTCAACTTGCCATCTTCCTCAGGAAAGAAGACTGGATGAGCAGTAACCAGGCTGAATTAGGGAGGTAGGAACTTCAGGGAAGCTTGGCATTTCCATCATTTCTAACAGTCTGATTCCTTCCTTTCTCCAGGATTTTAGGCCAGAGAACAGCAAAAATTTTTTTGTTGGGCTGGAGGTAAAAGGAGGGCATTGTCCTTAAATGGGGATAGGCATGCCTACAGGTCACCCCATTTTGCAGACTCTGGCCATGGCCATGGTATGTGACCTTCCTATCCCTCTGGGTTTTATTGCTTTACCCCTCCCCACACACACAACAAGAAGGTAACCACCTAAAACAGCAGCCCTGAAACTCCATTCTCCAGGCTGGGCAGTAAGAGTCCCTGATGAGAAAGTTTATTTGAGGATTCAAGGACTCAAACCCCTTTGATGGGAAGATTCAGAAACTGCTGAACATGGAACTTTGTTCCGCTCCTACCAGCATGAAAGGATGGTTGTGAGGAAAAAGGCTGGACTGGAGTTTCCTAATTTGAAATATGAAAGATATTCTCCGGGCTATTACATCCTTTTAGTGAAGGCAATTCACATTCTTTTGGTGGTTTATCCTACTTATAATGATCAAATCCTAGAGTCAGAATTTCTAATGCAAACCACTTTTACAGCTGTAATTGGATCTAAGGCAGACCCAACCACCAAGCAGCCTAAGACTCCCTGGCAATGTTCAATCAGGATCTGATATCGCTTATGAAAGTGATATCTTACTATTGATACTTCTCCCAAGAGCAGCACAAATTAGAGACATACTTGAGTGATGTGGAGACCTTGCTGACAGGCAGCAGGAGAGGAGGCCACTGCCCAAGTGGGGCTTCACAAACGCCGTCCGAGGCACATTTTATTGTGGTCATTTAATGAAAACCCCATGGACGTCTTCTACTGAGACCAGGAGGAGAAGAAGTTCTAACATATAAGGAACCACATGAAATGTGGTTCTGAAGAAAATTCAAGAACTGATAATGCTAATGACAACTGAAAGCAGACTTGGGGGGACTCGGAGGTACATGGACACAAAGTGAAAACACATGGACTTTGCCATTGCACAGTCCTGGACAGGACCTTGTCCTAAGCTCCTGTGTGTGCACATACACATGCTCCAGATGACTCAGGAGTTTGCAGATGAGCTCCGGGTGCAGAGATCAGATACACTGTGGAAGGCAGGAGGGTGGCGAGCTCCTACATGCCAATAGAGCTGACCAGTGGGAGTTGCGGTTCTTGCATTCAAACACACTGTGCCGCAAAATTGCTCTACTGATTGTATTTATATTTCTTCTATTTTAAATATGCATCATGTTATTCCTACTTTCACCATAATCTAATTTTTTAAGCACACACACACATACACCCAGTGACCTCCACCCTCCCCCATCTTTGGGGTTCAGTTCCAGCTTCAGATTCTATGTGATGAGAGGGAGACTGGGGAGTATTAAATCTACCACCCAACCCCCAAAGAGGCAGAATGTGGAACATTGGTAAACTCGCCTTTGAGGGTCCCTACAGGCTTGAGCCTTGGTAGCTTTCAGACCACACCAGAGATGGGGCCATAGTTGACTTTGGCCCCATCGGCATAGCTGAACCCACAAACTCTTCTCTCTGGGGTTCTGTACTTTCTTTAAGAGGCACTTGTATTTTTGTCTCCCTGCTACATAGAAAGAGGCCTTTTTCTTACAGAACCTCTTTAGCTTTTTTTTTTTGGGGGGGGGGAGGGTGCATACCCAGCAGTGCTCAGGGGTTACTTCTGAGCTTTGCACTCAGAAATCATTGCTTTCAAATTCAGGCAACCATATAGGATGCTGGGAATTGAACTTGGGTCAGCTGTCTGCCAGGAAAAGGCCCTCCCCCACTGTGCTATTACTCTAACCCCAATTACTAAACCTCTTTAAAGTGTAATTTCTGGGGCTGAAAGTAAGGGTCAAGATGCTTGTCTTCCACTGCAGTAGACTCCACTTCGGTATCCGGCAACACACATGACACCACACAAATATAGCCAGGGGTCACTTCTGAACACAGAAGTAGGAATAACCTTGGTGCACTAGCAGGTGTAGCTCAACATTCCTCTACCCCCAAATAAAACTCCATTTCCCTATCTGCATAATTGGGAGATAGTAACTCAAGGGCTCACTGATTAAACGCAAGCACTAAAAAATTACTCTTAACTGAGAGGTTTGGATGATCAGATAAGAAAACAAACCATCTAATTCCCAGTATTCTTCAACCCCTTTAGGCTCTGGAGACTATGTTCCAGATAATATTCAAGTATTCAATGTTAAAAATATTAAATATTCAATATATGATATTCAAATGGCATCATCTGTAGTATCTCTGAAAATTATAGTGTCCTTTAGCCCAAAATTCCCAGATGCCAGTATAGTCTTCCTACACATCTTTATTTTTAACTTTCCTTGGAATTCAACTGTACACTCTGTTACGAAAAGAAATACACAGAAACACATTCAGATACTCAGGTCCAGAACTAGAGTAAAAATAAAACTAGTCTCTCCTCAAGCTCCTGGTCTATCACTAAGACTTGCCATGATCTTGACTTCCAACAAGAAGTGAATTTAGCAGCCTTTCTACTTTCTATCAATGCAATTACACAGTTGGTATTCAGGGGAGATTGACCTCCATTTACCTGATGGGAAAATCAACCTGATTTGGTATATAAGAGCAGATCTTTCATCTTATGGAAGCTTCCATGATAGAAATACACTTCTGTGTTTTTTTTCTGTTCAGTGCATTTACAAGTGATGCTCTGAGCTTGACTGAGTCTGTGGGCTTGTGGGGTGCCTGATGATGCCAATGCAAAAGTCTCTACTCACATGGATGTCCCTAGGTGTGTGGTCTGCTGAGTTGGAACTATTGGCTTATATCTACTTCTCCAGTTATTCTCCTGCCCATCCCCATATTTACTGATGACCATGCACAGGGTTCTGAGTAATCTTTGCTCTTATACAGACCCAATCCAGAACTTTGAAGAAGCTCCAGAAGCATCATGATTAGAAGAGGGAAGAAGCTTCTATATGATAGCTAGGAGGTGACCTGTCTACTCAAGGCCCTGCTGTGAGAGTTGTCTCACAAATTTCGGTGTTTTGGTGATCACACAGTCTGAACTTATGTATTGTTGACTATAGGATCTACTGAACCAGCCACATAGCCCCTTGCAAGTCCATTGGTAGATGACCTGGGAGAAATGATCAGCTCCATAAAAGTGAATAAGTGGGACCCGGAGAGATAGCACAGCGGCGTTAGCCTTGCAAACAGCTGATCCAGGTCCAAAGGTGGTTGGTTCGAATCCCGGTGCACATATGGTCCCCCGTGCCTGCCAGGAGCTATTTCTGAGCAGACATCCAGGAGTAACCCCTGAGCACCACCGGGTGTGACCCAAAAACAAACAAATAAATAAATAAATAATTAAAAAAATAAAAAGTGAATAAGCACTGGCAAGAGAGATGAATAAAGCATTTTGGAAAAATTCAAGCTCTGGTTGTGTCAATTCAGGACTGTGCAGAAGGTTAGTGCTGTTCTTTTTTTTTTTTTTGGTTTTGGTTTTATTTGGGGGGGGGGTCACACCCGGCAGTGGTCAGGGGTTACTCCTAACTCTATGCTCAGAAATCACTCCTGGCAGGCTCAGGGGACCATATGGGATGCCAAGATTTGAACCACCGTCCTTCTGGATGCAAAGCAAACACACTACCTCCATGCTACCTCTCTGGCCCCAGTACTGTTGTTCTTTCTGCTTTTATTCTCATCATGGCTAAAAGAAGTCAAGTGACTTGTTCAAGGCCCTTGTGCTAGGAAGCGTGGAGCAGGAGAATAAAACAGATGCCCTGGTTTGCCTTCCCTGAGCATCCCACAGTGCTTAATTCAATTCTTAGAAAGAAGCTTCTTCTCTGGTCCACTGTAGAGTTCTGAGAGCCATGGGAAGAGAAAGGAAGCTTCAGGAAGTGGAGGGGGAAACCATGAAGAGGGAGGACTGAAGCGGGATAGTTCTGCAACTTTTAAAACCCCTTTAGCCTTTGTAAAAATAAGAAAGAGACCGAGAATCATAAAAGCTTATATTGCAATTAGAGGTCTGTGTGACACTTGAGATAAAATTACAGAAACACAGAAAATTGCTCTAGTTTATTGAGAACTGGAAAGAATAAAGGAAAATAAAGTTTTGAATTGGGCCAACCTACACCTGTGTACTCCACATTATTCATTATTTCCTGACTTTAGGAATAATGCAAGGCTCATCACAAAGTGTCAAGCAACAGTGTGGGAACGTCATCCAAGTCTCCGGCTTTCATGCCTACTGTAACACAGAGAAACATGCAGACAAGAGAGGTGTTATGACAACTGCCTAATATATGCACACATGCTATATAACATGTATATATTTTTAGATGCATGCATGTTTATACTATGCATGTGTGATATGCATTTCACACAATGTGTGGAAACAATATACATATGTTACGAATACATGTGTAACATTAAGGCGCATGTGCCTATTATTTAGCATATAATGCAATTGTGCATATATGATATGTATGTATAAATTGAATGTATACATATGATGTTTACCTGTAATATGTATTTACATACATGGTGTGATTTGTGCACAATACACGATGAATGATATGCACACATGTATAGCAAATGTGATATGCACGTGTATGTATGGTGTATACATGCATGATGTGTGTTTGTATACATGATTGTGGCAATAGTGTTTAGTTAAAATATATATGTGTAATGTTCATATAAATGTACATGTATAAACATGAAATACCATGGCTGGGTAAGACAAAAAATCCTGTTCAACATGAATTTAAAATGATGGCAGCAGAAATACCAAAACCAGGAAACTGCCAGTGGTTTCAAGCCCCAAAGGTGATGTCATGGAGATGATAATCTCCAAATTGTTTCTAATCCTATAATGGCTTCCAAATTGCATATTATCCCACACATGACAACCCAATTACTAATACCACTATTTTCATATATGCAAAAACCAGCCAGCTTTTCAGTTTTACTATTAGAAGAATTCATGGCTACAAATTAACTGGTACTTTCAGTGCAGTGCAAGGAAACTGCCATTCTTACTGCATTCCAAAGAAAACCATAATCAAGCAGCAATGGTGAAAGGCAAGTGTTATCCTAGCCAAAGGGTGAATCAGCAAAGCAAACGTGCTTCCCGGGTCCTAGATATGTCCCCCAGTTTCTTCCAGTATCCTCATGATTCTTTATTTAGTGAAGAGACTAACAAGGACTAATAAGCATCAAAATTCCAAGATGCAAAAACTAGAGGACAATTTTTTGGCACCAATTGTCTCCATCTCAGATAATTAGAAGAAAAGTGATGGAGAGATTAATCTGCAATTTGTATCATTTTTAGAGTTAGAACTATATAGCCATGATCTGAATGTGTCTTACATGTGATTTTTGTACAAAACCTGAGGACTGGGCAAGTTCAGTCTCAATACCTGATGCTATACTTCTCCAGCATCCATCAGGAGAGTGACCAGGCAGGGTGATAGTCAGAAAAAGTCTTAAAAGAAAGGGCAAGAAAATGATCCTCATTCAGAAAATGGCTCCCCAAGTCCCCTCTGAACATGAGCTCCAAGTTTGTGCTCACCAGATATTCCCCCTCCTCTCATTTATCTGCTTCTCAGAATCAATATTTATTTGTTTGTTTTTGGCTATTAAAATATGGAATGTTTCACAAATTTGCATGTCATCCTTGCACAGGGACCATGCTAAGCTTCTCTGTACCATTCCAATTTTAGTATATGTGCTGCCGAAGTGAGCACCAACATTTAATTTTAACATGTGCTCCAATCTACTCCTCTTTGAAGCATATGGTTTTCTAATCACACTCCATTTCTCACTTCAATATACTTAACCTGTCCTGGTTCCTCCAAAAGTATTCTCTTTTGTCATCCCCAGATAGGTCTGGGCCATTTCTTCTCCTGAACTCCTGTTCCACTCCAATATGGCACCTCTTTAGCACAGCTCTTTTGAGAATCTGCTTCTTTTCCATAAAGACAGTTGGTTCTTTAATACCCTGAACTTTCTTGCATTTGCCCTTTGCTTCATCAATCATTGGCACATGGGAAGTACTCAATAAAGATTTACTGGATGAATGAATAGGAATACATGAATAAATGGAAACTGCTGATAGATAGATGATAAACTAATCTCATATTTCATTCTGTGCATTAAATTGTTCAGACCTGATTCAAAATCAAATGGAAACAACTGACTTTTCACAACCAAATATTCTAGAAACTTCCTCTGGAAGGAGTACCATGATCATAATATTGAGCTAAGTCCAATATATCGACTCTTTTTTTACTTCAATATGCTCTTTTCCCTTGGAAAAATAAAGTGGTCCTCTGTCTGCAGTGGGCTATGTTCTTGCATAGTGTAGATAAAAAAATAGATGTAAACTAGAGATGGATGGTCCCAGATGGATGTGGTGTATGGAAGAACATCTTGAACTATTTTTCAAACATTTTAGTTTCGGCAAAAACCAAAACATGTTTTGCCAATCACTTTCCCTTAATTTAAAAAAAAAACCATGGATTTTCAAAGGAAACTTAATCTGAATGTTTCTACTTCATTTACCCCATCACTTCAAAATGTTCTCCTGAAAAAGTGAACTATATTCTAAAAGTTTAAAGGATCTTTTATAGTTGGCTGGTTTCTTTTAAACAATGAGCCATTTAACAATTTGGGATGGGACCAAAAAAACACCCTAAATCATGAAACAAAAGTGAAAGGAGTGAGTGCATTGGTTTAGGTTTAAATTGGGGAGGAAGATGGTGTGGGCAGCATATTTCTCATCCAAAACAAAAAAGAAACAATAGAAGTTGAAAATTAAGAAAAACAACTTATTTTTCAAGTGGGTAAATTCTACATGATTCATCAAGATTACTTGACTATTAATGGATTAGTTCCAGAATTGGTTATAGATCTTGGTTCATATGTTTGTTTGATTCATTGATTAATTGTTGACAGTGTGCGTTGTCAGTAACTCCTTAATCATAAGTGCACATCACCATGGCAGATAAATCATGGTAATGTGTCCAGGGGAAGGAAATAGCTGAATTGTAGGCACACTGCTCTGCTCCCTCTAAGCATTTATAATATGCCAATAGCCCTCTGCCTATTATTCCATCACTTGATCATTAGTGACACTTGAGTGGGATTTGCCAACAATCTGATTTCTGATGTGTTTACTCAGTGCTAGATGCTCACTGCAGACCTTACCTGATCCTCTTTTGTTCCAGGGGATCCACCGTATAAGTTACAAGCCAGGAATAGCCCACAGCCCTGGGGGCATGTGTCTAATTCCTCAGAGTCACAGGAGAAATTTAGTGCACAGCAGAAATCCACTCAACACCCTTGTTCTCAATAGTTAATACAGTGTTTGACACCATGGTGGCCAGCTGAGGAATTAGTCCATCTTTCCCAGACCACCCACGCTACTAATAGCTAATAACTAACACATGGGGAGACCCTGGCTAATGATATCCTTGGGTTCAGTAGTTTGTTGTATTTGGAATCCCCCCACCTTGTTAGCATTCACTTATTTAATTAACAACCTTCAAATGTCCGTTGAATGCCAGGTGTTGTGCTAGGCATTTTGGAGGAGACACAAAGATAGGGAAACTAAGGCCATTGCCATTTTCTGGCATTACTTCCTAGTATGTGACTGCTTTTCTCCATGCTCTGCTGAGGTCAGTCTGATCCATATGGAGGTAGGCAAAGTGCAAATTAGGAACATGTCTACATTTGGAGGGAAACTCAAATGCAGAGGCATGGTCTGCCTCCCAATGGAGTGGATTAATCACGTAGACCCTCACAACTAATCCATGCAAGAAGAGCTCAGTTACAGAGAGATTGTGTTGATTTGTTTGGGGGTTGAAAACAAAACAAAAACTGAAGGCAACACTTGAGTAACCCATGGGAGTGCTGAAACTATTAAAAAAAAAGGCTAATAACAAAACAATCTCATCTATAAATTGCTAAAAAAAAACAAGTAAATATCTCCAAATGTAAAGTGATAATAGAAAATTTCCCCATCAATCAATGCATCTGTCTTTAGACCAAAAGTCTTTAACTCCCAAGCCCTCACCAATCCTAGTCCCGCCACATTAACTTGCTTCCCAAATAAAGATTCCAAGAACCACACGTTTTTAATTATACAAAGTAAAGGTTGATGAATGATTCATACTACTAATCTAAACTTGGGCCAGGTTAAAATAATACTGTGTAATAACTTATATTTATATAGCTCATAAGAGCTCTTTTCTTCAGAGCTTAAAGTTGTTTTCAGATACTATCATGTCTCTTTTCATAACATCCTTGTGAAATAGACATGGTGAGGACTTCTCTCTTGCTCTGTCTATTGTCACAGACAGGGCAAGAAAGGGACAGAAAATTCCAGAGCCAACCAGGTCTGCATGTAGAAAAGAAGTTACTTTCAAAATCTGGAAGCTGGTCCCTAGAGAGATATATGACTGACCTAGGTTCATTTCAGATAGTTTTCTGAGTCCTGCAAGGAGTGATCTCTGAGCTCAGAATCAGGAGTAAGCTCTAAGAACAAGTGGGTGTGGACCCAAACCAAAACAAACATGCAAAAAACAAGATGAACTAAAATCTAAATATGGAATTTCAACAAACCTTCCAGCAAGATTGAGCTTCCGAGGGAAAATGCTGAGTCCTTCACAGAAACGGGCAGGTGAAGTCCCATCTTTTTGACTAGCCCTGGAGCCTCCACACTTAATCTTCCACTGTATAAATTATTTCA
>PVKC010053836.1:0-10070 GCA_004027635.1 Crocidura indochinensis | reverse complement strand
CCCCCGGTTCCCCATGTGGTCCCCCGTGCCTGCCAGGAGCGACTTCTGAGCGAATAGCCAGGAGTAACCCCTGAGCGTCACCAGGTGTAGCCCAAAAAACAAAAAACAAAAACAAACAAACAAAAAAAACAAAGAAGAGTAAGGCTATGATATAATAAAACCCATAAAAATGGAGCTATACAATACCATAAGGTTGTACTAGAAGGCTTAGCAAATTGAGAGAAAATTTCCCCAAAAAAGAATTGCTTGAACTATGTGCTATGAAGAAAGGATTTAGTCATTGTGTCTGAAGGGGTAAAAAGACCATATTGCATTAGGGAGTGTTCAACAAGGGGGTGGCACTTGCCTTTTAGAAAGGCCATATTGGTAGCAACCTGAAGAATATATCAGATAAATAGTAGTGTGAATGTGGGACAAGACAGGACCTTAGGAAAGGGTTCCAGAGACAAATAGCGTCTATTTGTACTGACTCAATGTAAAGAGAAGTGGATGAATTACAATTCTATCCACAGATGAGAAATAGGGGTGTTTGATGAATGGAAGGTAAGGCTGTGGAAGTGCCAGAAAGTGTCAAGACAAACTCCCAAGGATCTGATTCTATCTAGAGGGACAATGGTATGATTAATGATGTAGTGAGCAATAAAGAGTAAGATAGTTTGTGAGTAGGGAGAGGCATCTTTTGTAGCTGAGGGAAATGGAAAATTCAGATGCTTTGGGGCTGAAAATCTTGGTATGGGTTGGAGTCCGAGTTTGTCCTTTTACAAGCTGGGTGACACTATTTCTTCTAGCCTCTTTTCTCACATCTTTAAAAATTAGGCCATGAACGTTTCATAGTCATCGGCGTGCATGGAATAACTTCATGGGTGATGGAAGGTTCTTCACATGAGTTACTGTTATGACACCACACATTCACCAACAATGAAGCCTGCTGGAAGAATAGCTGTTTTCAATAACTTCATGGGTTAACAGGGTGGTGTGTGAGGGTCTTGACAGCTGTAATCATAACACTCTGTAAGTTTACCAAAATGAAGTTTTCTCCTTGTTGAAAATGTACAGGGTAGCTATTAACTTCAGTTGTCTAGTGAATTCCTTCCCTTTCCTTCCATCCCCCTCTCCTTCTCTCCTCCCAGCCTGAATTAGGCAATCTCATATAGGATTTTCTATATCGTTTTTCTCAGCTGACATCCCTTATCACTCATAAGAGTACTGTTGGATTTAGGAAAATGTAACCCGAGAATTTGCAACTAACAGCAGACTTTGTTAGCTTCACACTCCCTGGGGGTTTTCAGTGAGGGTTGAACCATTCTGGCTTCCTAGTACCCATTTAATCCAAGCACTTTATAGGACATGCATAATTCCATTGCCCTTGAGTGACCTCAACAAATTCCTTTCTTGTCTCCAAATATTCTGGCATTGAAAAAAGCCCTTCAGGACTGCAAATGCTGTGGAATTCGGGTCTTAGCTTCCCTCTCTGCAGGTGTTCTGGCTTTGGAGGATCCCATCGTACCCCCAAATGCTCCGGTTGCCTTGCCCCACTTCTTTCCCTTTGTTCTTGAGAGACACTGTTAAATCTTTTTATTTTCGCAGGTCCTCTTATCTCTCACTGAATTACCAAGGAGATTAAGTTTCCCCATCAAGCCCTATTCAAGTTATCTTGACACAGAAGAAAAAAAAAACACTTGTTATTTTATGTAGAAGAGCCTGTAAGGAATTGCATTTGGGATTTTACTTGTTTAATGTTTGGGTGCAAGATTATAAAGGATTTCATATGAATTTGGGGGGAGTTTAATTGTGTTTTGTTTTCCATCTGGATGTTTGAGATTTTACAATATACACCTAAAGTTGTGGGGGAGAGAAGTGAAGTAGGAAATGGGCTGAATGCTGCTCTGTGAGTTAAAAGTCTTAGATATATGCTGAACATTGTATGTTAGATTGTTAGAGTTTGGGTCTCATAATTTCATTAATATTGACTCTGTGATTTGGAGATTTAGTTCATTCCTTTTGTAACCCCTCCAATGCACCTGAATTCTGTCCCCCATTATTTCAATGCACCTGGCCCATATTATTTCGCATTTGATTTTATCCTCCTCCTCTCGATTTCTTTCCTTCTCCTCAGTATACTCTGTGGCCAAGAGTATTTTTAAAATGTTTCTTATTTCCACTACCTGTCCCTCCTGCCTCGATCATTTTTTCTCTACACCATCTATTTTAGCGCCCTTCAAGATGCTACGTTTCACAAGGTAATTCTGACTCTGAGCTGTGTCTCTTAGAGTACTGCTGTTTTTTAATTTGTTCACTTTTCCTTCATCAAAATATGTCAGCTTTCATTTCATTGAGTTCAAAATATGACCATTCGGGAAACTTCCCATTAAAGCACCTCCTAGGTACTCAAAGTCCAGATATCTGAGGAGTCATGACGCAGTGGTACAAGAGCTAGCCTATCATCCCAGAGAAAGAGGTCACTTGGCACATGAATGTAGTTTTCTGCCTCAAAATCATTTGCCAATATTTCAAAGAGAATGAAGAAACCTGCTAGCAATAATCTAGAGTGAAGGTGGCAAAAAAGAGGAGCCACATCTCAAACCAGAATTAAAGCAGAATAGTGAGAATGTTTGTCTCCAGGTTCCCAAATAGAGCTTGTGCAAAGATAAAGATCTGAGCTGTGCATGCCATCAGGCTTTCTGCTCTGTTTATCCATACTCAGAAAGACTGATATTGTGGAGGAGGAAAACCTTGGCCAACAACAGACTGTAGGTCATAAATTAGTTAATAAAATCTGTCCTGTGTTATCTCTGAAGCAGCCCATTTTTATAGGTTCTTGTCCACTTGATTTATTTGTTTCTCTGCTTTTCCTAGGCTGTATTTTGGTAGCATAAGTCAATAGATGGGTTTTAAATTATACAAACATTTATTTATAAATGACCTGCCTTCTGTGGGGGAAATAAATAACAGTAGCAAGTATGTATGCATGTGCATGCTGGTTTATATAACTTATTGCTGGTAATCCAAAATTTCAAACATATGTTTAGATGGAAATATTGAACAATGATTCCAATGAAGCACATCTGCTGTTGCATTCCAAAATAGATTAATTTATTTTAAAATTAATTTTTATTACTGTCTTTTTTACCTTTTTACACCAACCTGGTTCCTGTATACTATTTCCATGTTTTAATGGTAATGAATTTATTTCTTATTTTTCTACTAAAGTCACCATCAATGATAAAGCAATCATATTTGCATGTATGCACACTTATTGAAATGGTTTGTTACATATATGCAAATGCATGTGTCCTTTTGAAAGTTTCTGTATATTAAGAAGGTGAGCTTTTGCCATTATCTGCCAGATTTTTTTGAGATGAAAGATATAAGGAAAGAAAACATCATAGTTTGCACCAAGTTATTAAGAATACAATTATTAATCTGAAGTGATCAGGTGGGAAAAATTAAAGAAAAAAAGAAAAGCCAGAGGGTGTCCAAATAAAAGGAGGTCCCCCAAACAGCAAAACATTCCTCTTCTTTCTCCAGATAAGCCCCTCTCTGTCTATAAACAAAAGCTGGACAATCAGAAGGCAGCCTAAGGGATCAAGCAGAGAAAGCAAAGTCATAAATTGCTAGAAAGCACTAGAGACAAAAAAAGAACAAAAGAAAGGCTGAGAATTAAACTTACGAAGAAATGCAAAGTCAAAGGAAAAGAGAAAGGGAAGAAATGGAGGAGATGCAGATGAGAGTGAGAAATAAAAGGCACATACTATGTTTTTGAAAGACCACAAAAATAGGAAATGAGACAAGACTATCATGGTGTTTGAGTTAGCAGAAGGCTAAACATTCTCTAAGGTGCTTGATAGAAGAAACATCAGACAATTGCAGAAGCCATGATGGCAAGCAAAATAGAAGAGGGCTGACGGATACTATGAGCATACACAACTGCCTCAAGACAGATGAAAAGATGAAGCCAAGTGTTATTAGGAAGTGCTGCAATATCCTAATGTTTGTCCCACTGAAACTGGGTCCTGCCAATGGCATAGCTTTCCTCATCATTGTGATGAGTTTGATTCTCCTGTGTCTCTGTTTGAATAACTGCAGTATCAGGATATGATTTCCTTAATAACCTAGGCTATGATCACCAAACTGTTTTGGAACTGAGTTTCTCTTCTATTTTTAAAATTGTATTGATTAGTCATTGGCTTACAGTACTCGCTAGATGCTAGACTCACACCTTGATACTTATATGCATAAGGTTCACCTGCACCCACCACCAAAGTTCTAGTGCACTTCTCTTGAAATGCTTCTAAAGTTCTCTAGCCTTCCTACTACTTTCTTTTTTTTACTACTTTCTTTCCCCTTCTGATAACCATTCTATTTTTCAGAATCTTAAGAGTTCTTTCAGGGATGATTAATTAACTCATTGGCTTGGGTTATTTGTTGTACATTCAAATACTTTTGTTTTGTTTTGTTTTTTTGGGCCACACCTGGAGGCGGCGCTCAGGGGTTACTCCTGGCTCTGCACTCAGAAATCGCTCCTGGCAGGTTTAGGAGACCATATAGGGTGCCGGGAATAAAACCCAGGCCCATCCCCGGTCGGTCACATGCAAGGCATACGCCCTACCACTGTGCTATCTCTCTGGCTTCTCAAGTAGCTTTTTAAAATCACAAGAAAGCTGGTGTAGCAGGAATCCTGGGATTCTCAACTTCAAGGTACTGCACAGGAGGTTGGCTGGGAGAGGGTTTGGAGACCTAAAGAGTTAATCTTGCAGATGTCTTCCATATCCCTGGGGTCCATTGGCTTAGTATTTATTAAATGCTTTGAGTTTCTAAAGAGAATGTTGGTAGCATCTGAATCCACTTCAACTGTTAGGTATAACCCACATACCCAGCACTTGGCTTGGTCCCTGCTGGAATTAGCACCTGCATATGGAATTCCAAATCCAGTCTCTGGTGAGTTGGCCTCGCTCTGAATTTACTCTGAATCGCTTCTGGTTTGTAATTCAGCAACCTGAGGGATTATTTTTAATGGAAGTTGGGCTCTTCCAGTCAATCATACATTTCAGGACCCCTTTCAGGTCGCAGATTTGATGCAGTGCACGTTAACTGTTGAATTCTTAATTCTCACCTGCAGCAGGAACTATGCTTAGAGTGGCAGGTGAAAGCTGGCCACTTGGACTCAGAGTTCCCAGCTGTCCGAAAAGCTCCAGTGGGCAGTTCTGAAGATGGCAAGCTTGGCTTTGATAAAGTGCCATGGCACGTCCATTAGTGCCATGCTTAGAGCACAAACATCTGCTGGCTTTTATTGCCCATGTGTTACTTAAGTTGGTCTGTTTCTTTATGACGTAAATTGCTGGGATCAACTGGCTATTTTTAAAGACTCTGGTGTGCCTCTGAAACAAGTCACTCTTTACAATGGTTTAATAGGCCATTGGCCCTTTCAATACACAAAAGTAATCAGGATCCTATTTTCTGACCACTTTCAAAGATGGCCTGATGTGCAAAGTACCCTGGCTTGCTGTGGAATGGGTTATCTTTTGAGGCACTATAAGTTAGTTTCACATAAGCACATTCCCTTCCATGTGTGTTTATCTAACCCTGGCATGTAGCTAGGCAAGCTTTTATCAGTCTAGGCCAGGGGTCTTCAAAGTACGGCCCACGGGCCATATACTGTATTTGTTCGGTTTTTGTTTCTTCACTTCAAAATAAGATATATGCAGTGTGCATAGAAATTTGTTCGTAGTTTTTGTTTTTACTATAGTCCGGCCTCCAGTGATCTAAGGGACAGTGAACTGGCCCCCAGTTTAAAAAGTTTGAGGGCCCCTGGTCTAGGCTATGTACTTGTCAGTGCAGATAAACTTTTGGGCCTGTAAGTACTGTCACTTCCAACAAACTGTCTATCCCAGAGTCCCTTGATGAGCCATTTATTTTTATTTATGGCAAGTTAGGGTTTGAATCCAATGGGACTGCTCAGGGAATTAAGTGCACCAAAGGTTGTCTATGGAGAACAAAATCCATCCATTATAGTCTACTGCAATGCCAAATCTGAGAAAAGATTGGCAAAGGGCATGGTGAGCATTAAAATATCTCTCTGTAGCACACCATTTTGAAATGCTTAAGAGGCCACTCTATACATTCTGTGTCTGTAACTTATAGAATGTTACAAAATGGGCTGTTTAGAGGGGTGATTTAAAAGCGTGCTCTGCTAGTATTTCAAAGAATATGCTTATTTCTAGATCTAGGAGTGTGTGGAGACAAGAGGCCTCCATGAAATTTCCAAGCAAAGAATATTTGAAGATAATAAGTTGAAGATACTAAGAGTTCCTACAATTTGCCAAGTAAATAAGATAAAGATGGCTTGGGAAGAGACTAGATAGCATAAATGTAGAAACATTGGGCTATAGTGGTTTCTTTCCACCTAACATCTTACATCCTCTGCTAAATATTGAACTTAGGAACATGGAAGAGTGACACTATCTAGTAAAGGGAAGCAATTGTGGGTGGAAGAAGCTATTCACTGCCTCTTAAGAGGAAAGAAAAAAGATTTGGAGGAAAATTTGAGGTCATTGTGTAGAGGAAGTATAACTACTCTAATATAGTGTCTATAAATAATACAGATTCTAATTGAGGTACATAAAAAAGGAGTTAAATTACACTTCACATCAATTTCATTTAATTTTCACAAGAGTTAGATCGAACAAGAAAAAACACATCTGGGGCCTGGGAGATAGCATGGAGGTAAGGCATTTGCCTTCATGCAAAAGGTCATCGGTTCGAATCCCGGTGCCCCATATGGTCCCCCGTGCCTGCCAGGAGCAATTTCTGAGCATGGAACCAGGAGTAACCCCTGAGCACTGCCGGGTGTGACCCAAAAACCAAAAAAAAAAAAAAAAGAAAAAAGAAAAAAACACATGATTAAGTACTCCTCAGACCTTTTCACTATTTCTCTTTTTTCCCCCAATTTTATCAAAGCTCTATTATTTACCAAGTTACTCCTCTTTGGGTTTTAGGCGTATTATGTTTCACTACCGATCCTACTACCAGTGTCTTCTTCCAGGGTTTCCAGGTTAGTTCTTGTCCACCCCCACCCATCCTCAATTTCCTGCCTTGACAAGCACATGTTTGTTTGGTTGGTGAAGTTTCGGACTCTTATTTTCAGTGTTGCTGACTGTGGTTTGACTGTTTCGTTGTACCTCTAAGTATCAGCAATGTTCTCACCCCCCCAGAACCCCTGCTTCCTGTTGCTTTCTGTCTATCTGTCTGTCTTTCTGTCTGTCTGGTTGTCTCTTTCCATATATCTATTTATTTCCTTCTCTATTCCTTCTCTATTCTCCCTGTACTCTTTTGTTTTGTTGGTTTTTTGGGGGGGGGTCCCATACCTGGTGATGCTCAGGGATTACTCCTGACTCAGCTTTCAGAAATCGCTCATATTTCTGGAGACCATATAGGACCCAGGGGTCCCATATTGAAACCAGGTCCATCCTGGGTCTGCCATGTGCAAGGCAAACACCCTACCACTGAGCTATAGCTCTAGCCTTCTCCCTGTACTCTTGAGTCAAGACTGATCCACACATCATTCCATTTCAAACTTCCATGTCTTCATCTAGTTATGCTATATAGCACAAATAAGTGAGATCATCCTATGTTGTCCTTCATATAGCTGACTCACTGCATTTAGCATGGAATCTTCCAGTTCTGCCCATATTTCTATGTATTCTCTCTCACATGCATATATACAAAAATGTGTACACGTGAAGAAAACCCTCTCTATATATAAATCAAAATAAAACAATTATGTCTGTTTCCTCTTCCAGCTAAGGAAAGATGTATAAAAGAGCTTGCCTTGTTCCCACAACTCTTCATTTGTCCCAGTCCCATCACTAGCTGTCAGATGTCCAGTACAGTGGGCATAGCATCGGTTAGGACAACTTGTAGAGCAGTGGAGTTGTGAGTTGGCTTCTCTGTTGTGCCACTTCCTAGAGAACTTCCTGCTCTGAACAATTCACTTCCTAACTGTGGTTTCTATGATTATTTTACTGTCAGGGTCATTTGCTTAGTAAATGTGATGTATCATGGTATTCTGAAAACTAGTTCAGTAAATGTTGGCAATTTGCCCCACTGTTACCTTGGGAGTAACAGCTCAGCATTCGATCAACTTTAAACTATGGAACTGTCACTTAGAAGGAGAAATCATTCAAGTAATATTGCCTATAGGGCAGAAGGTACCACTAGGAAGTATTTGAATGCACCCTGAGTACTGTCAAGTGTGACCCAAAACCACACCCAACCCCCCACATTACACAAAAAAGAGAAGTGTTTGAAAGTGTCAGTAACTGCAGCTTCTACTCCAAATCACTCTAAATAGTTTAGATTTCCTTCAGTGACCAGTGGACTTTGGCAGGATTCCAGATCTTGCCAAGAATACGGCCAGCAAAAAGGATTAAAGAGAATATGGAAACAGAGACCCGCCAACATTGAGGTTGCGCAGTGATTTTCTAGCACCTTATCCATTCGGTTCACAGTGAACAGCTTTATCCCTTGAGATAATTTGAGTCTTGATTGGCCTGAAGCTTTGCATGTAAAATACAGCTCAAATAAATTTACACTAATATTCCTAAAACATTCAGTGACTCAAAGCAACTACTATAACATATATTAACTCAAAATTGGCTTTCAAATGTTTTACCTAGAGATAACTTCTGTGAAATTCTTGAACAAATTAAATGGCAAAATTAAAATTTTTTGGCAGATGATGGTTTACCCAGACGGATTTTTTATTTCATCTTATATCAGAAAAACGTTAGTCTTTTAGAGATATACATGACCTGAAGACAAATTTCAAAAGAGAAAAGTCCCTAATCTACAATGAAAGCTACTTCTAAAAATATTCAAAGGTAGTAGAAAATAGAATGAAAATATTAATATTGATTGGGGTTTCCTCTTCCTGCCATTTTCGACTACATTTTCTTTTGATGGAAAAGAAAAAAAAACATGTTGAAATAATCCTAAGATTATTTTCACTTGTAGGAGTTTTCCAATGTACTTCATTGCTGATGTCTACTTATCATTTAATTTTGCTTTTTCCTCCTCTTGGATCCTACAGTATACATAGTTTATTTGCTTGTTTTACTGAAAAGTAGATTACAAAGCATGAATTCTTCTATCTTGTTTTATAACAAAGATCACTGAGGACACTAGAATTTTTTGTCCTTCAATTGGGCCAATAAAAATTATAGAGCACAGGTTCTCCTTGTTAAATTCTCTGCATTTCTTCAACATAAATAATGTGTTTTTCTTTCACATCTATTTGATCCTCCAAGAGTACTTATTTGTCATAATATCTTGTTGTATAAATAGTCTCCCATTGTACAGAATAACCATCAAGGCACAAAAACCAATAAGCTCAACATAGAAAGGTTGAGGACATTTCTACTTTTATTCTGAAATTTGGGTTATACACCACAATTGTGTAATTTTGTTTCTTTTTTATATTTTTTTATTTTAATTATGACAACAAAGATGCAAAGAAAGAGGACAGGGTAAAGTTACAGTGGAAGGACAATCACCCATAAACAGAATTCTCGGTAGTCCCATCAATGATATACCAGCCTTGAACTTTCAGCCAAAGAGCATTAAGAAAAACAAAGCTGAACCCATGTACAATACAATTACTTTGTCCCTCAAATCCCCAGTTGTAGTACATACTATTTCTTAGCAGCACACAATATAATCTAAAGACATTAGACTTATGTAACTCCTTAAACATTGAGGGCAAAGTACATTTATCTAGTTTCATGCATATGTATACTAGTTTAAGTTAACCCCAATGTTTAGTGCATTGTTTTTCTTAAGGATTGGAGTCAAGGGAACATAGTAAAAATGGTAATAGAGTGGCATTTGTTTGCATAGGCCCACCAAAATATAAGGGACATGGAAAGAAAAATTATGGCCTAAATACAAGGAGACCCTACCCCTGAAGTTTCCTGGCACAGGACCGACTCTAGGCTCCAGGCAAACTAGTTTGTCCAATCCAAGTCATCGTCTGTAGTGGCAATACACCTCCATTCCTCACATAGTGTCTGTTA